>JAYMFT010182814.1:10000-12018 GCA_038088735.1 Panulirus argus
TACTGCTCCCAAAATGCTGGGCTGAGTACCATTCCCAGTTATCTGAACGGAGTTTCACTTTAACTTTTGTCTTATGGGATACTTTCTTTTTATCACTTAAGCTTTTATCATGATTAGTATGTATATAGTCATTTCCTATATTATAATCTGTAGCACAAGAACTATCACCATTTACAAAACTATCCGTGCAAGGAGTATCAACGGGGTAACACAAGTCATGATTACCTGAGCCATTAATATCCTCACTAAAGTGAACATTAGTGTGACCACTGTAATAGTATTCACCATAGTGTTCGTCCTGGCAACTGTAAGATGTCCCACTAGTCATCTGATAATAATAACCATGATCTTCCAATGCTACAGGTAATGGTTGTAAATTTTCATTTACATTATTCTTTACTTTCTTTACCTTTTTAAGTTTCTTTACTTTCTCTCCACTGTTCTTTAGCTTTTCTGGGGCACTGGATACTGACAAGGACTTCAAAAGCTTTGTCCCTTTCTTATGTAGGTTATCACAATTGTGGAAACAAGCAATGGAATGTCTCTTTGAATTAATAATATCTGTATTATTTGAAAAATACCCGTCTGGGCTTGATTCAACAAAAGCCCTTGTTACACAAGTGTCATAGCCTACTCCAGAGTCACGAAATTCCAGTTCTTGTTCATTTACAAAAGGTTCATAAGGGAACCCAGGAGAATCTGGTGAATCTGGAGAAGACAGGGAATTACTAAGAGGAGGTGTGGGGTCCTTTGTTACTGTACTGTCACTGTAAAACAAGACCCCAGCACTTGATGTATTAAGTTTTTCAATTCGATGGGATTTTCTAGAGGAAGATGACTTCTCAATAATACTAGCATTTGACTTGGATCTTTTCAAAGTTCCATGACTAGACTTTTTCTTCTTCTTACGATCACTAACAGAATCCATCCAGATAGGAATGGTTGGTTCAATAATAAGAAGATCCTGATATGTCCCTGAAAAGTAAAATAATACAAAATATTAACAAATATGTCTAGTCCACTGTCCAAATTCTATAAATGTTTTAAGATAATTATTGAAAACATAACTTTACAGATTATCAAAATGTAAAACTGTATCGTACTCCATTTACTGAAACACCTTTTAGACCACTTGTCCCCAGGATGAACATTTAATATTCAACCCAGTTCCCACAAGAGTGAAATAAATAAAGAACTTAAACAAAATCAGCCTACTGCTAATGACAAACACATACAGCTGGTCAGCAATACTTCACACAATATTATTCACACAACTGAGCAGTTACAATATGACCATATTTTTCAGATATCAATGAAAGGGAATAGGCATCTTTAAATCTGTGCCAGCCTGTGGAGTTGGGGATTGGAGGAAAGCACAATTCTGATAAAAAACAATTTTCATAAGAAGATTCATATACACAATTAATCCAACCCATGTAAATGCAAAGGTAGTTAAAGGTAACACACAAATAGATATTTTGATTCAAGTGTGGTAAAACAACCAATTAAGAGACAGGGTAAAGTAAGATATTTGTTACAGAAATCTGATACAGCAAACCACCTCAACTGAGAATTAACCGATGATTATAAATATCTGGTGCAGAAATCTTATACAGCACAACACTTCAACTGAGAATTACCCAAGTGATTCTGAATAATAAGTCAACGTGAATATATAAAATCATGTACAAAGAGGTGGGATAGAAACAGGACTCCATTTATATCAGCTTGATTCTCTAAATTAAACAAAAGCACCTTCATGCTAAAAATATTTGTAATTTGTAAAAAATCTAAGAGAAGATTAGAAAGCCAAGTGGTTAGCATGCCTGTCAGCTAAGGATGAGGTTCTGGGTTCAAAACCTATCCATACCTACTTACATGGGTTTGCTTCCAATTCACCCAGTTGTAAATGGATACCTGGTCCAATTCACTGGTGAAGCAAAAGTAATAAATGAAAAATATAATGTTTAATAAATATATATATATATATATATATATATATATTACCCCTGTGGATA
>JAYMFT010182825.1:0-12018 GCA_038088735.1 Panulirus argus
GGGAAAGACATGAGAAGGTAGAGAGTTCCAAAGCTTCGACGTGTAGGGAAAGAAGCAGTTATCAAAACGGCACACCCCTGAGTTGCCGATGGCCACACAATAATCATGTTCACTCTGGTGGTGTACTGGAGTGTAGGTTATGGTGAAGTGAGATGCGCGTTTGAGGTGCACTGATGTGTACGTTATGGTTGTGTTCTAGGGTGTCGAACTGGTATTGTCTTATTGTGAACATTGTCTTTAGTTACCACAGTGCCTATGTTGTAGTAGGATGTGTTCGCTGTGGTAGTGAAATGTGGCTGAGGGAATGTTGGAGTGTCTCCTTGGAGTGTGGTGGTGGGATGAGATGGAGTGTGGGTGAGGTGTGTGGTGGAGGACGTAGATGGAGTGTGGGTGAGGCGTGTGGTGGAGGACTCAGGTGGACTGTGGGCGTGGTGCAGTACTCACGTGGATGGTGACGATGGTGAGGGTCTTGCCTCTGATGCTGTTGCGGGCCCGGAACATGTTGCCCACCTCCTCCTTCCCCGCGCACCGGTACATGATGTCCTCCGCCCTGGTGGGTGACACAGGCACACACCTTAACACCTCAGGCCTGACCCTAGGTCATGGATCTCTGGCCCAAACTGACAACACTGGCATATATATATATATCTTTTACCTCGTACGAATACAGTCTTATAAAGTGATGGGAAACAAAAATTATGATGAAATTCTCTTTGTGAGAACACATTGTGACATGACGTTTGAGAGGGATTACTCGGTGCATTGTCTAGTACGTGAAAGAGAATGATAATCTTTCTCGGGATTTTGACTGTAGAGTTTGACAGAATGTACAGACGTAGATTGAACATCTGAGGTGCTCGTCTTACGGTGCGATGCCGTGAGAGATGGCAATGAGCTGGGCGTAGGTGTTGGGGGGGGGTTTGACTCACTGGAAGGAGTGTCGTCCGCCGAGCGAGACGTTGAGGCGGTGTCGGGTGTTGATGGGGGCCGCCGTCGCCATCAGGAAGGTCCTCACCCAGCCACTCAGCACCCACGTCAGGCAGTTGAACCGGTTGTCGAACTGCGGGAGTATTAATTAGTACGGTACGCCAGTTACGGGCGGAGAGACTAATAGGGTAGTGGTGGTGCGGTACGCTCACAGAGGCAGAGGGATTAATGGCGGTACAGTACGGTCGTATGTGGACCAAGGAGCTGATGAATTGATGAGAGTTGCTTGCAAGCATTCGTGATGAGTATCATTAGATGAGATTAGGAGTGATGCCTGTGCCAGGAAATATCAGATGTCAGTTCAGACTCAAAGTTCAGAAATGGTCGACGGGTTGGGTGTTGTTGTGCCCAGGCATCGGTCTCGGTCCCGAGTCGGTCAGGAAATCATTCGAGTGAACTCACGTCGCTGGATGACTCCTGAAGGATGAACATCGCTGTTTGGATCGTCACCGACCGCATTTGCCGGCACGTCGTCCCCTCCGCAGTGAGGGAGGATGGGTGTAAACGCTGACCTGTATGTTATGCCACTGGTGCTCCCTCCGCCGTGGTATTAGTGCAAACCCCACGGAATACCTACGCAGGATATTGGACACTGGGAATACCAATACGTGATGCTACACCCTCAGGGCGTATATACACTCTACACCCTGGGATCAGTTTACACATGGGTATTACACACTGAGAACACCTACTCGAACTCACCTTCTCCTCGTGTGTTTATGTGTGTATGTCTGTCTACACGTATCTGGAATCATCTACACTCTGACTTACGTATATTTACTGACGCGTTCCACGTACCTTCTCTCTCTCTCTCTCTCTCTCTCTCCCTCACAAACTCACACGGCCCCGGCCTTACCCTGATGTCGCTGAGGATGACGGTGTTCTTTCCCTGGTACGCGACCCCCTGGCAGGAGCTCCAGGCGACGAAGATGACGGGCGTGGACAGCTGCGCCTCTACCCGCGCCACCGCCCGCTGCGCCCGGCATCCGCCCAGCGCCACCACGCCCGCCCACGCCCGCGTCGCTGTCGGAGGTACCACAAGATTTACCATCGCTTGAGTATTATAACGCAACACACACAGTACATGTACAGTATATTGGTAACGTAGGGCGTGATCTCGTCGAAGGGAGAGTCTCTCTCTCTCTCTCTCTCTCTCTCTCTCATTCCCTGTTCGTTTTTTTTTTTCTTTTACTTTTATCTTACATTTGTCTCCTTTTCCTTCATCGGCAACACGAAGAATTTTTCCGCACGGTAAGTTTTGTCTTCGTGAAAGAAGAAAGAACCCAGCAGGGTACGTCCCGCGGGGGAGGCGCGCGCTTTTCCTGTGGGTGTGTGAGGAACGGGTGGAGTGCACGGCAGGATACTTTCAACCTTGGAATACCTCGGCTTCTTGAAGGACCAATAAATAACGAAGGAGAGAGAAAGCCCATGATTAGCCCAAGTGCACACCCGGGGAGGAACTCCATTTCGCAGGAACTGCAGAGGGTAAGCGGACACGATGAGTGTGGCCAGGTTGAGCCAACACATCGACATGTTGGAATATTGGATTAAATTTTCTTTATTGTTTCTATCCTTTGAAGGGTGGAATATTTTTTTTTCTTTCTTTTTATTTAAGTTTCCATTAGGAGTCTGAGTACAGACCATAGTTTTAAGGTCTCGTGACCTGAGGGGGTTGGTCAGCGAGACGCAAGGAATGTGTACTAGTCGTATTTTTCATTCCTCGAGCTACCAGGGTTCGATCCTTGAGCGAGACGGCGTGAACTGCAGGCATAATGGCCTGGCCCATTTGACCTGATCATTACGAGGGTTCGGATGAAGGCCGGTGCCGGGTTCCTACCGGGGTTTTGATGTCTCCTGCGACAGGATACGGTTGTGGGCGGCTAGACGTCGAGTAGCGTCACCCTGGGGTTGAATTACAGTGATTAGTTTGGGTAGGGAACCACTCTCCTCCACACGTTCTCTTCCCTCGTGCAGTTGATGTGCTTTGTTGTACACAAGCTATCAGGAACTGTACACCACTGTGGTACTCTCAGTGATGAGTCCGCTTCGTAATACCTGGCTCTTTTTTTGTGAAACAACGAGACGTCTGATTCTGTTTCGTGTAACTATGGGTTTTGCCTGACTGTTTCGTGAAACTACGAGATACGTGACTGTTTCGTGAAACTACGAGATAACCTGAAACAAATAGGTGACAGAACTACTGTAGTTATAGTTAACTAGCCATTAATCAACGCAATGGAAAACGATTTAGTATCTTGATAACTGAGGCACTAGAAAACTGACACACAGAGTCTGGAAGTATGTAAGATTTAAGGGAGTGAATGAACAACACTCGATCGATGCGGTCAGACATGTAAGCTCTCGGAAATATCTTTTGCCAGGTGTGGATGACTGTTCTGGTTAAGGTATACTCTGGTGTGGATGTCTGTTCTGGTTAACGTTAGCTCTGGTCTGGCACACCGTTCGACTGGCGTACAGGAGCTCAGATCAGAGCTTGATCGCTGTGTAGTATTTGTATATACAGCCACTCCAGGCATATGGTTCCAGGGCTGTCATTTCTCTTAACAATAATTGAGTTTCCCATCGACTGGGAGATCCTGGACTCACCTGGAGTCTTGGATATATAGATTCTTAGAATGCGTCCTGAAAACCTTTTTCCACCTTCATATACCGAGAGGCTCTTGCACCGTCAGTACCGGATCTCATTATCGCGTACTGTAGCACGAAATCAAACGTGTTTCCACACTAAGGGGGTAAAAGTGATCCAGTAGTGTGTCAAGTCTGACTTTATGGCTAATGGTGAAATGAAAGAAGGCTTTCAGGGAGGAAAACCACTGGGGATTTGAGAGAAGAAAAGAAGAGTGGTCATTTTATTGAGGTAAACTGTTAAAAGAACATCGAATGAGCAGCAGAATTCCACAGCCAGATTATAGGGCTGCTACGGAAGGTTCTGTGCTCGAGGGTAGTACTGTCGTGCTCGATGGTCGTACTGTCGAGCTCTGGAGTCGTACCGTCGGGCACGAGAGTCGTTCCTTTGTGCTAGAGGGTCGCACACTTGTGTTTAGTAGGCTGAAGGGCACCTAGTACCTTTGCATGGCCAACAGGATTGAGACTAAGCGCCCGCTGCTCCTCTGTGTCTAGGCTTGGGGACTGCGTGAGCGCTGCCTGGCCAGAAACAGGAAGATTACACCATCGCACACCACCACCACAACCAGCAGACCTACCTCTTCACTGAGTTTCTAAATAATCCCTTAAACGATAGACTTGTATTTTGATGCGGAACAGGGATCTTGAATATTAAATTTGGGAAGCAGCCGAACTGGTGTCTCGCGCGCTGTTGTAATTGTGATGATTTAACAGAATTTCCAGCTGTGTGCCAGAGACTCACTGTTTATTATCGCTTCTCACATGTACTGGTTTTAGGTACCTTATTTATGGTCCGGCCCTTTGGAGAAGTGGTTGACTTCCTGAACGCTGCGGGAGCTCAATAAAGGCCCCCGGGGCAGGAGGAAGGTTCATGTGTGTGAGTATTTGATGAAGCGGATGGAAATAATAACCTTCATTATGTAATTACTGCAAGGCTTAATGATCAACTAATTAGTCAAAATACGTAGGAACATTTTTTATTGTGTTGCATGTCGGATGCAAGTAATTACCTTCAGTTAGCGACCTCTGCATGGCGTAACAGTCACCTAATTAGTCGAAATACATATGTGTTTGGTTAGGAGGCTGTGTGTTAAACTCCGTCATCTGGTTAGTATTCCAAGGCAGTCAGGACTTCTCATGAGATTTTTCATCCCTCATAAAGAAAAGGATAAGAAAGAAAACGAAGATCAAGGTCAGATGATTTGGACTACGTAATGATGGCTGGAAAAGAAATGATGGATTTCCAGAGGGGCCTTTATAATGCAGTCAGTTGAGTCAGGGCAAAACTACAGTGATGGACTGTGTTACCACTGGCAGCAGTAGGACGGTACATCTCTCTTAAGAAGGATAATGTATTTATTATCAAACATAATATTGCCAAATTGTAGATAAATCGATGTATATATTTCTTTCTCTGTGTTAGAAAATATTATGATTCAACTGTCAGTTCAGTTCCCGCAGCAATGAGAAAATGTACACAACCACGTTAAGAATGATAGAACTGTCATTCGTATTTTCACACGGCAAAAGTACAGTCTTAAGGAAGGTTGCAGATGACCACTCAGTAGAGACAGAAACTGTGCTTTGACACCAAGGGCAGGTGGGGAGACTCACTGTTCACGATGAGGGTGTAGACGTCTCGGGCAGGAAGTTCGTGGAGGGCCCTGGTCAAGAACCTGACGGAGGGGTTGACGGCGGTGATCTCCCCAAGAACCGTGTTGACCATCACGTCATGGTAGCGCCCCACCTTGGCCTGGTACCAGTTGTCGTGCACCACAGCTGTTGTGACGAATGGGTTGGGGTTAGAGAAGAGAAGATACTCGGCCTCCTAAAGAACAGTGAGTTGGGAGGGAGAGGTGAGAGGACATTATATCTGTTGGAAGGCACACCGTCACCTGTCTCTCTGCCATACTTACTTAGCCTGTCGAATTCAGCGTCACTGGTTCAGCAGGTCTTCTGCTGCATTTCAGCTACTGCGCTTCTGAAATTGCTGTAGTTACTGCTGTATAATGGGACGAAACCAAATCGATTATTAGACAAGTGGCATTATCATCGCCGTGATGCATGTTGTTAATAGAACGCTGTTATGGCAGCCAGTAATTGACTAGTTATTACAGTTATTTGTCGTGGTGTTTTGCGGTAGATGATTACGCTCTGTCACAAGTGTAATGGATTGTATAAAACAGACGTGGCTTAATGTACCTCTTGTGGGAGACATTTTGATAACGGTGACGTGAACGCGGGTAGGAAACAGCAAATCCGAACAAGGAATCAGTATGGGGTGTATAATGAATCAATAAGAGGAGAGGTGTATAATGAATCAATTCGATGAGGGGTGTATAATGAATCAGCACTAGGAAGAGAGTATAGTGAATATCATAAGGACACTTTTACCTCATCTCTTCGATGGCTGTCACGCGGCTCACACCTTTTTCACACACACACACACACACACACACACACTAACATGGGGCTATTGAGGGATGTAATATGAGGTGTGGAGATACTGTTTAGTGGGATTCGTTGGGAGACGATTTGGCAAAAGCATCGTTGCAGCTCTGGGAAGCCTACTAGCAAAGTATTCCCACCTTTGAATGTTATATCTGATGATTCCTTATCCAGCAGCGAAAGTCTGGCTACAGCGTTACGGGTAATTCAGAGAAATATTTGGTAAACTGAAATTGCACACTGACAGTTACAGATATGATCTGAATACAGAATAAGAAATGTATAATGATAATGACCAAGCAAGTCTATTATTCGGTTGGACGGATGCTTTGTTATTATACAGACATTTATCTTTCCACAGAGACGTAGGATGCTATGTGGGCGCATGGAAATTGTGAATGTATAAGACACTTGGAGGATACCAGATCTTGAGTGTGGTCAAGACGGAAGACAAGGTTAAAATCAATAATTTTCTGGGGAATCAGCAGATCCGTTCACAGCCTGGGAGGGTTTCCGAAGGAGTCAATAAGGTGAATAGACACAGATGATAATAACTGAAGTAAAAACCACGAGAGATGGAGTATTGATTAGATATCAGATAAAATATTAGATACTATCACATCTCTCCAACCATCCTTTCCATCTGGCATGAAAGTGCTTCTCTTTTTCTATTTCACAGCTATTTTTTAGGTCACCACTATCGTGCGATGTCTGTGTGAGTGGCGCTCGTTTGGATGCTTCCTCCCATAGTTATTGTGCGGAGACCAGCCACACGAGGATTAGCCGTTTTGATACCCCCTTCCTTCCTAATCCACAGAAACCGTAGAATTCTCTTTCTTATTTCATAATTCCCTCTTCCAATAACAAATCCCCACTTCCAGGAGCTAGGTTTACAAACACCCACTCAGCTTAGATTAGCTTTTTTGTATTCTATTACCCCTTTTTCATCCAGAAAAACAGTGTGATGCATCGTACTGACATCAAAGCTCATATGGTAAAGACATCTTTGCCTGCTAACCCACTACATGTGATCACCAGTGAGAGAGGCAAATCAGTACCCGGCGGCACCCTATGCTGTCGAGCCCAGTAACTCAAACACAGCAGTACCCGGTGGCACCACCTACAGCAGTCTTACGCTTACCCTTAAGTTGGTACAGAACACAGGCGCTATCGAGGATGTGGTCGAATCCTTCTTGTTAATGGTGTTACCAGAGCCGCAGCCAGGGTCATGATATACCGCACATTGGCGGGCGCTGTAACCATGCAGTCAGGTGGAATACACTGCAGGCTTGCCGAGAATTCTGCAGTTAGATGGATTGCATTGCATCCTCCTGGCAATGCCATACGAGATGGGATTATGGGAAGGGACTCTGGACTAGGAAGAGGTAGGTCAGGAAGTGAGTCACCCAAGGTGGGGTAGAGAGAGAAAAGTGCGACTTTGGCTATGAAGGTAACGACTATGCTGTCGTTAGAATGAAGGTCCAAGGTTAAGGTAGGAGGAGAGAAGTTAAAGATGCGTTTGGCCAAAGACAGGAGAGCTGTCGCCTGAGTAAAAGGAGAGGTTGTCACCCTCTCACTCTGTATAAGAATCCTTTGTCTACAGAATAACATGATATGATTTCAGATGGTGATGAAAGGCGAATGCAAGTCGGAGGAAAAAGAATTTTCTCAGGCCCGACATGCAAGATGCATTACCCATTTGACCTCTGCAAGAATATCCGTTAGTCCGACCAGCGCTATTAAGGTGCCAATACTGCCGTTCTTAGGGAGCGGCCGAAGGAGATAATGCGCTGAGGAAAAAGACTTTTTCAAAATGTGGATGGACGAGGCAACCAAGGGACCCCTGTGGCTGCCTTGTGAAGGATTAGAGGCGTTAAAAGAAATCGAATGCTGGAAGAGTGGTAGTGGCAGTCTAGAAAACGGTGTAAAGTGGTTGATATCTGGTTCTAGATTATCATTGTAAGAATGTAGAAAGTGGGGGACTCAACTCCCTTGACCCACCTCAGCCATCATCTGTGGAGGAAAATGCCAAGCACTTCCCTGTAGTGCACGCTGAAGCCTACTTAGTGGACCTTAGCATCAAGATAAGAGGATGTCATCCACCCGTGATAGAAATCTAGTGTACAAAAAAAAAAAAAAAGGAGAACAAAAGACGAAAAAGAAAAACTTATGGTGGTTGTTATTGGGAGACTCACGGTCAAAAGAGTGTGCAACAGCTGGGTTGATTCGTGGATCAAGACAGACTTCTCCTCTGGAACGAGATCTTGAGTGGTGAAGGTTGCGCTTCGAGATTAGGAAAACAGTGATCCTTGCCTCTGTCAGTCTCTAGTGAGCGACTGCGCCGCTATATTTCCCGCTTTTGTGTCTCCATTCCCAGTAACTAATGACCGGCTCAAGAGGCTGACTTACGCACCTTTCGCAGCAGTCAGTAAGAGCTCACATATCACGTTCATCTGCTCCTTAAACTATTTGATATTCCCCGACCATCCACACAGTTAGTGGTCACACTAAACCCTGGGGAATAATTTCATGTCATCCATCGACGTAATTCATCCCAGAGACTTTCAATCTGGCATCATGGGTGAACCGGGTTCTGTTTACCTCTCGTTCGTACGACGGAGTCCCTTGTGGACAAGAACTAACAAAGCGCCCCATCAGGAAATTAGAGACACCAACAACAAACATCACGAGATGCAGTGCTCTGCCAACAGTTCATTGGAAACCTGAAGATGTTGTCCTTATGATAACTTACAGGCGAGGATATCATACGTCTGACGACCTGGCAGTCTGGAGAATGTGTCTGGCACAGCTTACTGGTCTAGATGGTGAGGAGACAGAGGGGATGGAAGGTGCTCCCTTCCGCACCCTTCCCATTGATGCACAACCAACAACCATCCCTCACACCATACAATAACATCCCATCGCAACCATTTCCACCAAAGATGGTCTTCAGCACACCCAGAGCTATAATTATCTTCGAGAGTATAGACTATCGCCTCCTTCCCCCCCCCCCAATACAGTACCACGTCATTAACCACCACCCGATACATAATACAGTAACGCCCTGCCAGTAACGATCACCCCTACTTTATGAAGCAACATTAAAAAAGTCTGCTTGGGAGAGCGTCACCTTAACAGTAATCACCCTCAAAATACATCAGCGTAACACCTCTCTGGCAACACTTGGTGCAGTACTAGATAGTGACGACCTGCCAACAGTAAACCTCTTACTGACGACATTAGCAGTCTGCCAACCAAAACCATCCCTACTTTACAATGGAATACTTTGCCAACATCCTCTATCCTCTCCAACACTCACCAAAGCACCTTTAACACCACACTACACAGTGACACCCTGCTAATAACTGACAACCTCCTACACTGATTGGCAACTCCTTTCCAACAACCACCACCCGAATGGTACATATATCTCATAGCCACCCTGTCGTCAGTTGAGTCAGGACGTAATGACCTCTCGAGAAAGAGCTAGTTAGTGATTTATCTAACCATCAGACAAGGCATTGTACAGCTGACCATCAGCTAATGTGTCGTGGGAGTACAGTCGACCCACTGTTCCTTGCAGAAACTTTCGTAATGCATTGGTCACGCGTACAGTACGCTCATCCTTGAGCATCGTATTTATATAGTACTAAACAAGAAAGGTAGTTGTGCCTTTTTTCATCGTCTTGCAACAGAGACTTCCCGTTCGTATAATGTTCATAGGTTTTATTTTAGCCGAGACGGCACGAGCCTAAGTCAGGCACCCAAGTTATCGATTAGCTCCTAGAGCAGGATGAACATCTGTGGACCGACTGCCTGACCAGGGTTCGAAATAATGTGGATTCGACCCCGGGTGGCCCGCGAACGCGCCATGGTAAGCAACGCTAACCGTTTCATCATAGAGATGTATTCCAGTGACCATAGATCTCATGACTATACCCTAGATGGCTGGCTGGTGTGGCAGTATAAGTAATGATTTCACTTATCTGTTAAGACGTATTTCAGCGGCTCCAGAGTATAGGGCCCTGCACACACTAACGACTTCATCGGCAACATCAGATTTAAATGTAATATTCTGTTGGGATTTGGGAGTCCTTATTCGGACCATTTCTTCCTAAGAATCCCTCATGCTATCACTCGCGAATCCTAGGTATGTTTGAATTCCCCATCTGGTGTTGTAAGAACCTTTATGGTCCTGCATATACAACTTAGCCGACGGTCAACGCACGTACACCACAAGGAAGACCCTCCCAGTACACCCTCCACCCGCGCGCTGGACTGTAACGCTCAACCAAACATCACGAGCCACTACAGAATACAGTCTGGCTCTCCTAACAACAGTCATCTAGTCCAGAGGCAGTGACTTGGTGACATGTAACCTTGCCGGAGTAACCATTTCTACCCTAACAATAACCAACCCCTGCAATATGTTGTAGCACTGCGCGCATCAGTAATGCTCCGCTACACAGTAATTTCACTGTCTCAGAATCCAACCACAGAACAGATGTTGTCACACTCAGAAGGTGCTTCTTTCAGTCTACACTTTCCTACAAAGCTTCCATGGCAGAATCTTGCCGCTATAATGCATGGTAATATTTCTCTCTCTCTCTCTCTCTCTCTCTCTCTTTCTCTCTCTCTCTCTCTCTCTCTCTCTCTCGTCTTTTTCCCCGCCGGCAGTTGAGCCGGAGGGAGAGGTGGGTGGGAAGGTGCTTTCTGCTTCGCTGTCCTGTTTCTCCCGCTACATTTATATGACTTTTACAGATAACCTTGTTATGTACCATTCGGTCTCCTGTTCTCTGTCCCTTCCCATGGCCTGTCCAAGCGGTAACCGGCCGCTACTGAATGCAGAAACTCCCAATCAGTCAGTATTGCTACTGTGTACAGTAACGAGAATGATCTGCCTCTTCTAAAAAGACCCATTATGCAGAGGACCCAGCCGTGCCCTTCACGGCCACGCATGAAACCGACCAACGTATCTTAATACGTCAGGATGAATCCCTCAGATAATCTTACTGAGGATTATGAAAGATAGCGAGAGCATTACGTCCCCGGCCGTCAGTATTTGCTCGGAACAAACTGGATATGATGATGAAATAAGACCACTTCGTGGGTAATGGCTGAGGAGGAGCCTTGGTTGTTCGTCTGGTCGAGTATGTGTTCTTGTGGGCCAGGCAACCGGTGGCGCCGGTCCCTGCCACCCTCCACCACAACCACCACACTAGTACTCACTCTGCTGTTTAACATTCTCGGCTGTTTTCGCCAGCTCTGTGCAATGTCGTTCACATAACCTGGACGTAAAACATCTGCTCCACACCTGTTCTTCATTTCAAACTTAGCAATCTTGTCCTCTTTATCTTTGATGGAATAGATTGTGTACAGGGGCGTGGGTCGGATGGGTGGGTGTACACTGTGTGGAGAGGATCTGTACCAGGTGGGCGGGTGAGAGCCACGTAGTTGGGTTTGAAGGGGGTGGAGTGGCTGGGGAGGTGGTTCACGAGCGTGAGACTGGCACAGTGGGAAGACTGACTGGGCAAATGTGGAGGGAGGATTATGTCGAATAAGAGGTGTGGGAAGGGTAGGCGGGTGGGGCGCCTGTTACACGAGCAGTGGGGATAGATGGGTGGGCGCTCGCTATATAAATGGGCTGCTGGAATAGACATTGTGGGCTGATGCTAGCGTAATAAGAAGTGGGTGGTTGTAGGACAAGTGGGTGGGTGTAGGGGAAGTGGATGGGTGTAGGGGAAATGGGTGGGAGTAGGGGAAGTGGATGGGTGTAAGGGAAGCGGGTGGGTGTAAGGGAAGTGGGTGGGTGTAGGGCAAGTGGGTGAGTGTAAGGGAAGTGGGTGGGTGTAGGGCAAGTGGGTGGGTGTAGGGCAAATGGGTGGGTGTAGTGCATTTAGATGGATGTAGGCGAAGTTGTTGGGTGTAGGGCAAGTT
>JAYMFT010182835.1:0-12017 GCA_038088735.1 Panulirus argus
ATAGATTTCTTTTTTATACATACTCGCCATTTCCCGCATTAGCGAGGTAGCAATCAAGAACAGAGGACTGAGCCTTAGTGGAAAACTCCTCACTTGGCCACTTTATCTGTTCCTTCTTTTGGAAAAGTAAAACAGGAAGGGAGGATTTCCAGCCGCCCGCTCCCACCCGTATTAGTCGCCTTTTACGACTCGCAGAGAATACGTAGGAAGTATTCTTTCTCCCTTATCCCCAGGAATAATATATGGAAGGATGAGTTTGAAAAAGATTTTGAGAGTTCGGACCCTGAATATGCTGGAGGGTGAAAGATGTTCACAGGCTAGAGAGAATTAGAGCGATGTGTTATACAGGGGACGACGTGCTGAATGAACTGAACCAGGGCATGTGAAGCAGCAGTGGGAAACCATGGAAAGAAGTATGTGGCCTGGTGTGGATACGTGTATATGGTTTCGGTGCATTACGCATGACAGTTAGAGCATCGATGTGAGCGAATGAGGCCTTTTCTTTTTTCATGAGTTCCTGGCGTCACCTCGCTAGCTCGCGAAACTGCGAACAAGTATGAAAGAAAGAGATTATGTATACATAGGGCGTAGAAATTGTATGTGTATGCAGATGGCGTAGATAAATGCGGTCTGGGTGTAGAGGACGTAGCTGTAAGAGGCGCTGGTGTAGGTAGTCTGGGAGTAGCTGCTGCGCATGTAGGAGGCGGCGAGGTCAAGATCTAGGAAATGTACGAGACAGGGATGCAGGGTGTGGAGCAAGGGGTGTTGTTGGGGTGGAAGGCATGGGTGTAAGGGGCGTGGATGCAGGGGGCATGGGTGCAGGTGGCGTGGGAGTGTAGGGGGTATGGGTGTAGGGAGGCGTGGGTGTAGAGGCAGATGTACCGAGCACGGGCCAGGAAGGGTATCAGCGGATCCGTACGTCGCCCACCACACTAGGGTCAGCGGCCCGGGCATAGCGGGAGGCCGGGTGAGGAACCTGCTGCCTCGCCCCGGCTCAGGTGACGCCGCCCACTGGTGGTGTCTGGCACACCGTTGACTTGACACGGTTAATGTATGGCACACTGTTGACCTGACATAGTTGGTGTGACACACTAGTTGCCTGGCACATTGTTGACATTTAGTGTACATATGAGTGTAAGTGAATGAAAGAGAAAAACAGTTACTATCAAGCAATTGTGCCATTTGAATCGCCATCTTTACGAGCTTCAAAAATGTTTTGGTTAGAATATTTGTGGTTCATAAGCTCAGCTGTGACAACATGGGGGTCGCGGAAATAAACAGCGTTGTTTAAAATCTTGGATGAGGATATTCCTCAACGTTAGGGTAAAGTAGAATGATCGTAAGATGATTTGAGAATCCCAGAACTGATAGGCTAGAATTTTTCATCAGGGTTGAATTACAAGGAGCATACAGTTCTAGGTAAGTCTGCTGGGAAGAGACTGGATGAGGGGCATTGAGAGAGTTTCCTGTAGTTGGAGAGAGGAAAAAAATCATAAAAAAAAATTTAATGTTGAATCATGTGGAACCAAACGACTGGGGAAGTTTGAGACTTAGAGACACAGGATCAGAAATTACTACAACTGGAGGAAGAAATTAAGAAACTGAAGAATCTAATCAAAGATGATGAAGAGGAAATTGGGCAACTGAGAAGTATAATCAAAGTACGTGATGACAGAATCAAATCAGCTGAGGAGACTGTGAAGGAACGCAATTACAGAAGATGCGTTGGAATGGAAAGTGTCAGTGACAGAAGCCAGAAGGGTCTTCTCTGGATGGCCTTGAGATGAAAACAATAATGGGAAATAACCGTGACACAGAGACCAGAGACTAGTGATGAGAGAGAGAGGCAGGGAACAGGAGCAAAGTCCGGGCCTGATGAGCAGCAACTGAAGGTATTGATTGTTTTAATGGAACAGAGATGCATGGAAAATTATTATCTGAGGTCATGGAGACGGTGAGGTGCAGTGTTAGAGAGAACAGTGAGGGAGGTTTGGTTACTGGAAATTTTAAGATAGTCCATAGCATTCAGGATCAATGCATGTGGGCAAAAATGGAGATTTTAGATAAAACCAGAGACACGAAGGTTGACGAATCAAAACTGCAGGAATCACCTGACTATTGGGTGGCGCCAAAATAAGAAATATCAGTGGAGCAGGAAATTGATAAATGTATAGCGTTGATTTTTGAGGAGGAAGACTATTTTCTAGAACAAGAGGAAGGGTCACATTTTCTTAAGGCCAATATTAGAATGCGCTTCTCAAGTTTGGTCACAGCACTTGGAAAAACAAAAATGGTACGAGAATGAAGAGCCGAGTTGCAGTAAGAGGTCAGAAGCCATAGATTTGTCCATCATGAAGGAGAGAAGAGTTAGGGGTAACTTGATTACATCCACCAAGTTTTTCAGCCAGTGATACGAAGATAGAACTACCACAGGCTATAAAAAGACAGTAAGCAAGAAACCTGTTTGAAAAGATGTTAAGAAGTGCTCCTGTGGCATTCGAGTGGTGGATGAACGGTTTAAACTGAAAAGCGAAACGAAGAATATGGACAGCATACACAAGTTTAAAAGATTGAATGATAGTAGATAAAGTTCAAGAGATGTGGCACCATGAGTAGAGCACTTCTCTCGGTACAGTATGAATATGCAGGTAATTACTGGTAAAGTGATACAGATGACACGAAACACTGGTAATGTGACGTACAGTTAGCGTAACACAGTTAACGTGACACAGATGGCGTACCACAGACACCTGGCATGACACAGACAGTGTTACAAAGGTGACGTGACATGTAGAAAGTATGACACAACACACTAGTGGTATGACTGACACACAGATGACATAACAACGACGCAGAATAGAATTGATCCTGGAGACGTGACACATACACAGGTGACATAAGACGTGACAGATGACGTAAGACACATGTGACGTTGTGAACAGGTAACAAGACGCATGTAACTACACGCTCGTGTGGTGTTCGCATACCTAACTCTTAAAGACTTGTTTAAGGAAAGGATGAGGTTTCATAACGATCAATCCTCGTGTAGCTGGTCCCCACACAGGAACTGTGGGAAGCAGCAGCCAGTCACATGTTGCGAGTGAACAGGACACGCGAAGACCACTTTAAGCGAGCAGTGACCGAAATAGTGACTGTGGAACAGAGAGAGCAGCAACATTATGTCTGACGGAAAGGGATGTCTGGAGCGAAGTGATAATAGCAGAACTAAGGAGCTGGAAAATTATTCTTTTTATAATTCCAATCTTCCTAGAAGACGAGGTTGAAGAAGAACCACCCTGGATATGTGAATAGTACTCCATACTGGGCCATGAGACCAGCCGTGTATATATGGAATACCTGCTAACGGTATGAACGTTTGCGGCACCTGTATAAGGTGTAGCCGCAGAGAAGCAGGATATGTGATGTTTATTACGTGGGGTTTTTGGGAGAGAATAGAGGATATGGTTATGTCCAACATGTTTATTTTACTGCAGGTATGAATTGCATTTTTCTGAAGTTTTATAGTCGGCAACAAATGAGATTAGCAGACAGACAGTGTTTGAAATTGCAATTTTGCCCTGTCAGATTTAAGGAGGTTGCTGCTTCTCCATTCCAAAATGCTGCATAGGTCTGATACGTTCAGTACGAGAAAAAGGACGAAAATTGAGTTGAGTGAGTAGGGTTTGAGGGTGAGGAGAAAGGTAATGATTTACAGGGATAGGAAAGAGGGTAGACGATAGGAGAGAACCTTCTGGGGTACCCTTGTTGACAGTGAACGTATGAAAAGGTCTGATAACATACATACATACATTTGCATTTACTGAGCCCCGTAAAGTGAGTCCTAGAGCTATATAAGTAATCTATCAAAAGACGTGTATAGAGGAGGTTCCACATGTATGTTCCTGTTGTTTAGAGGAAAACGTTATACATTCATGATCATTCATCCAAAGTAGATTCATACAGTAATCAGTAACAGAAATGAACTAAATGATGATGAAATAAGTTAGAGAAGAGAAACTTGTCTGTATTTTCATGCATGTTAATGTAGGTCAGAAAGGGTTAAACATGTTTTATTTACGTCTTTCATACACGATATGTATTCACCCCCTTGAGCACGATTATACGATACTTGAGTATGATGACCTGACGTTTGATCTGACCCGTGAGGGTCGGGTCAAAGGTCAAACCATCATAAACAAGAGTTGAATTGTTATCGTGCTCTAGAGATCAACCATACATATGTATACAGATTAGGAAGCTCTTATACTAACATTCCAGGTCCTACACATTACCTGGGGTCGCATGCAATACATTTGTATATGTAAACACATGACCTGGGAAGCCTCAGGTGCACTTGGCGAGGAGACACCACGAGACGAGGTCATCAACAACAACAACAGACGCATTACGTAAGCGGGAACAGTTAGGCGGGACAAGAGAGGCAGTTGCCATTGTCGCTGGCCAACAGGAAACGACAAGACTCCATAATGAGATTGGGGACGACAGTTGACATGGGGGTCAGGTGACTGGTACAGGCGACAGGTGGCGACAACATGGTGAACCTGACAACGTGGGGGAAATATGACAGCTTTACTCCATAATTAGCAACGGTAAAGTTAAGGAAATTTGATGGTTGTGGATCTTGACGTAACATGTGCCATCCAGAGAGAGGTGTTTCCTACTACGTAGACCGCCCGGCGACCTTCATTTGAATCTACCAGGTCATCTTATTGTTGTTGTGGCGATGGCAGGACCCTTTGAGTACGATGGTACGACCCTTTGAGCACGATGTACGAGCCTTGAACACGATGGTACGACCCTTGAACATGATATTACACGACCCTTGAACACCACGGTGCGACCCTTGGCCTTTGACATGACGCTTGTGTGTCCCGGCAAGTCTCGGTAAATAGTAATATTAACAACCTGTTGTAAATCCCACCAGTAGAGTTCTGTTGTAAGTCTTACCAGTAGTATCTTTAACGAAAGTCCCTCCTAGCATGAACATGCTTCACACACACACAACCTGTGATGATGTCAACGGTGAACAGGTCTTGGAAACCCACAAGGACAGGACAACCAGAGGTCATGACGTGAAATTAAGCAAGAAACTTTTTAAAGATGATGTCAAGAATTATTTTCATAATCTGACTGGTGGATGAAAGGAATAAACCTCTTTTTGAGGATGTGGACAACACACTGGCGATTAAAAAAAAAGTTGTACGATGGAGAAAGGTCATTTCAGCCTTTCCAGCGAGGGTCCCAGTTAAGCTTGACCAATGTATCTGGCCCAGGAGGCTTCCAGAGTCCAGCCACGTCCACCCGGGGGATCGGCAGCCCCGGTACTGAGGTAGGTTGTACCTGCCGTACCATTACTCACGTACCGAGGGTCTCACGTACTATCAGGTATGACCTTACCACCTCCCACGTACCTGCATCCACCATCTTCCGATCTCTCACGTACTTACAGCCTCTTCCTACATAATGGTCTCCCACGTACTTAAAACCACGACCTGGCGACCTCCCATGTACGTACAGCCTCGACCTGACGATCTCCCTCGTACGCACAGCGTCGAACTGACGGTCTTTCCAATGTACGGACAGCCACGAACACAAAACGTACAGGAAACACTTGTTCTGCGTATGAGGCCTCATTTATGGTCAGCCACGTCCCTTCAGACGAGTATTCACGTACGGGAAGCTGCTGCTTCACGGACAGTACCCCACGCTCTGTCCGCTGCCTCTCAGATACGGACGGTCCGTCCTTATGCACATATAGAGCAAGGGAAAGAGAGAGTGAGCGAGTTGCTGACCAACAGACGTACAGACGGAACATTCAGGTGAAGCAACAAGACTGTTGTCTGTGTCGGTAATGATATGGTCAACAGTCACAAGGTTGGTTAGTGTACACAGACTCCCACGCCATGTTGATATACACAGATGGGCCCATGTAAGGCAAACGCACTCAAGGTCAGTAGGGTGTGTTGCTCTGGCTGAAGGGTCTCGTGTCTTGAGTGCGTGGAAGTACTACATACAACAAGCATCTGGTGTTGAGACTCGGCAGCCATAGAATGGAAGGGATATCTCTTGGAACACACAATGTCCTCAACACATGTAGCAAGGTCTCTCACACACCATAGTACATGGGATCAATGTGACGTGTGTGTAGAAGACAAATTGTGTGTGGAAGACAAGGTGTGAGTGGAAGTCAAGGTGTATGTGGAAGACAAGACGTGTGTGTGTGTGGTCAAGGTGTGTTTAGGATGGAAGGCAAAGTATGAGTGGATGTCAAGGTATGTGTGTAGAAGTAAAGCTGTGTGAGGAAGACAAGTTATGCGTAGAAGACAAGTTGCGAGTGGAAGTCTGTGTGGAAGTCTCGGTGTGTAAGACAGGTTGTGCTTGGAAGACAAGATGTGCGTGTTGGAGACAGTTTGTGTGTGGTGTTACAGCATAGCATACACTTAGTATCACAGTATAGCAAGCACCTGGTACTACAGTGAGAGACCATGTGAGTAGAACCGTCAAAGGTTATTTAGGTACACACACACACACACACACACACACACACACAAACACACAGGCGTGCGTCAGAGAGTGAAAGTGTTGATGGTGATGGGCCGGACACGCCGAAGTGGGCGTAGACCATGATGGTGAGGGCGATAGTGAGAGGCGACGATGCCGCCTGGGTTGTGGTGATGAGGTGGTGACGGTAATGGTGAGGTAGTGACGGTGATGATGAGGTGGTGACGATATCGAGATTGTGACGGTAATTGCTGTATAGTGTTATGGTGATAGTGAAGAGGCAATGCAGGTAACACAAGCACTGTGTCACAGATCAACTTTGAGCTGGTAAACCTGGAGTCCTGCCGGTCAGGTCACTCGTGGTCAGATGATATAGAGAAGAGGTAAGGAAGGACACAGAAACACAGATGGACACACAGACAGAGATACAGACAGACAGACAGAGACCACACCTGCACCGTCTTAACTGTACCATCATCGCACCATCAAACACTTTCTCTGGTTCGTCGGATCATGTAGTCGGACTGTGCACCATGACAGTGGTTGAGTGTCTGAGTGTAAGGAAGCACTTCCCGTTTACTGTTGTTAAAAAGAACCCTCAATTATTATTATTATTTCTATTGCCTTCTGGAACTTCAGATTTTCCTTCGTTGTGGGAGGCAGGCTCTCCCCTCCTCTCAAGCCTTCTCTTTCCTTCCTAGAGACGTGTGTGTGTGTGTGTGTGTGTGTGTGTGTGTGTGTGTGTGTGTGTGTGTGTGTGTGTGTGTGTTTGGGGAGGTTGCACATGGGAATCTACACCTGTGCACTTCCGGTGAACAACCGTACAGTTAGCGTCAGACTGTACAGTACACCCGACCTGCACTTATTAGCTTATGATCAGAAATCCCTTCTCACACACACACACACACTTTCGTCACTCATCCTTACTCGTCCCAAGCCCCCACCCCAGAACACCACAACTCACACCCCTACCACACCACAACCCTCCTCTCCTGCCACAACCCCCTCCCACCTGCCCCACACTACAGCGAGAGTCACCGCTTTCGTCTCACCACCATACATGTAACCTTACCCCACACCCCACCCTCTTACTTCATCCCTCTGTTCCTGTCCCCCTACCCACTCCAGACCCCCTTCATATCAGCAGCTCCTCCCCCCTCCTACCTCCGTGTCCCTACCGCTGTACATATTGTTCAGACGTGCACACAGCCAGACATGTGAACAACAGATGGACTTATTTTCAAAGTATTCTTGTACAGTATGGACAGAGCCGGCCCCAGTCGCAGCCATCACGGTTAGAAGATAATTTTGCGGTGTTTATGCTTGTACGCCGTTTCCCACGTTAGTGAGGCAGCGCCAGGAACAGACGAAGAACAGCATCGTCAGCACACATCCAATATCTAGCTGTCATTTTTAATTTGGGCTCCTTGGGTGTGTGTAGAACTGACATTTGAAAGTGGAAAATGTTATTGGAAGAAGGAAGAACAAAACAGAAGAACAATATTACGAGCCTTAGTTGAAAATGGAGAGAAGGAAGAATGATAAGTCAGTCCTCGGGTAATGGGTGTCCACACAGAAACTATGGGAAGCAGCAGCCGGTTGCGTGGCGCGGGTTCGGGTCTCATGGGCTGTAAGCACACACCAAAGGTCATAAGAGCAGTGGATCCTATGTGGTCACTCGCCTCGAGGTCATACTCGCCCTCATACAGACCAGCCTCAGCTTCATCCAGTTATATACAAGGTAAAAAAACGAACAGATTTTGGAAAGAGAAAACGCAAAAAATATGATTTATTGTACAAGAGTTAAAGGAAATAAATCGGGACAGTCGTATTAATTTTACACTTCAGAAAGAATTTCAGATTTGTTATTGAAAATCTTACAGGCGATTCATCAGCGCACAGAATATCTTCTGATGCGCAAGGAATCCAGCGTATCCCTTTTTTTTATTTAAGTTCCTCCTGTTATTGACGTTGCAGAAAACAGAGTGCGATATACAAAGCCGTTTAGTGCAGTGCAGGACAGGATGGTATAACCTGTGGCCCCTTCGACCTTTCAAAGATTCTGGAAAATGAAAAGATACATATATAGAGAGAGAGGTAGGTGCATAAACGGAGACATGATATCATCCTAGAATACGTAAATGTATAACTGCTAATCAAGTAACAAAACATAACACTGAGAGTTCACTTGAGTGTAGACATCTCTCAACAACAATATTTACCTGCAGGTCGTGGCATCATGTGTAGTCTCACAAATTCGACAGTGTTTATGATTTTTTTTGAAGTCATACGTTCATACGGGATATGATGCATACGTACATGTATACATACATGTAAGCATAAATACAAGTTCAAGAAGCGAAGGCGCGTCAAGTGTTGGTGTGTGACTTTAATTAACACAAGGGAGTGAAAGAGAACACCTCTACCTTACATAGTAGCTGAAAGGGACACTTCCTAAATTACTTTCTTTTCATCCTGTTTTGGTGTGGGTGACTCTCCATCAGTGTTGTGAATGGTATAGGTGTGGGAGATGGTGGTGGTGGTGCTGGAGATGGTGAGGGTTGTGTTCAAAATTGCTGGTGGTAGAGTAGGAGACTTATTAAAGGCAGTATATCTATCTTATGTTGGTGATTATTGTGTTAGCGAGACGGTGTAAGTAGAAGTGATGTTATTGTTGGAGATTGTAACTCTCAAAATTTTACTTAGAATACTTGTAAAAACGGACGATTCTAGAAAATTCAAACTAGATGTGGAACCAGTTATGAGGGAGGCGTGGCTGTTCACCTGCTCACGATGATAATGGAGGTGTGTAGAGAGAGTTGACGTTTGTCAACAACTTAGGCAATCCCAGAGATGCAGATGGTGAGCCATTGGCAATAACTTTTTACCATTGAGTCAGACGGAGCTGTGGTGTGTGGTGGGGTGATGTGGGCTCCGTTTTCGCTGGGTCCTCGGGTATGGGGGGAAGGGGTGGTGTGTGTGTGTGTGTGTGTGTGTGTGTGTGTGTGTGTGTGTTGACATCATCCATAGGGGTAACTAAGGTACTAATTCTCTCTGGTCACTGTGAATAGTTATTAGATGATTAGCGTAATGCTACAGCTCTCCTGTCTGGGTTACGGAACTACGTAATCTTGCAATCGAGGCTGGCTGGCTCTCTCTCCCCCCCCCCCCTCTCTCTCTCTCTCTCTCTCTCTCTCTCTCTCTCTCTCTCTCTCTCTCTCTCTCCAGGCTGCTGCTAGTCGCTCCGCAAAACATATAATCTCTCGATCTCACACATGGCACTTGACCACACGCAACTCACACGACTCGTTCAGCGTAACCTTATAATCTTCCTGCGGTGAGTGCTATGCGCTAGTCCTGTCTTTGGGCATAAAATTTCGTCGGAAATACTCGTAAGTAAGTGTACGTAATCAGAACACTGCGTTATATATCTAGATATGTGAAATGTAGAACAAAAGACAACTCTTTAGTCAGACCGCATTGGAATATGTTCTTCAGTTCTGGCCAACAAACTCCATCGGAAAGAACGACGACCAAAATGATTACAGTGTCGTAAAATTGTTTCTGACGCTGAAAATAAACCTTGTAAAATGAAGACTCAAATATACTAGTAATTTTCACAATGATATTGTTGATAATTCACCATAAAATAATTTCATGTTACACCAGATAATAGTGTCATTTTATAATATACTACATAATAATTTTATGCTATAAACATTATCTAGTTATGATATACCACATGATTTTATGATATATAATATATATAATTTTTTGGTCTAATATACCACATTCATATTAAATCACTTGACGATGTCATGTTATAATATACCACACAGTAATATCATTTTAGACAGATGTTGTAACCAGACATAATATAATGTTAAAGGGATGGACATGTGACCCAGTGCAAGCAAGGGTACCTCAGGCTACAGAATACTGGAATTTTATCTGCAAGCATAGATACCTGGTCACGGTGCAGGCCATCACTTTGGCCACATCACGGCTCAACAAGGACTTCAGTGATGTCTGTTGTCGGAAAATAAGTCTATCCAAGAATGAGAATGTAATCTGTTTGTAGCTCATCTTTAATATTCACTACAGACTGAGGCGAAATTTCCTCCCAAAGAGTACTTGGCTAAGGGAATTAGATCAGAACGTATCTTCTATTCATCCAACACTGTAAGATTTCCGTGTCAGTATCTTCTTCCTGTATTACTCTGCTTTCTCACTGCCGGTTGATACGCCGGAGGGAGTGGTGGGTGGGAAGGAGCCTTCAGCTCCACTGTACTGTCTCCATCTTTAGGTATTTTGGGTGTTATTACTGTCTTATCTCCTCCTTGTAGACCATCAGATTTTGTGTTGTCTGTCTTTTCTGTGTACACCCTCTCTCTCGGGATGTGTGTGTGAGCGTGCCTGCTGTGTGTGTGTGTGTGTGTGTGTCTTCCCCTTCACCCGGCAGTGCTGTACACGCGCGTTCCTCTACCTTCGCAGGGGTCAGCGTCCGACCCAGTGAAAGGAGATTTATATCCCTCCCTCCCTCTCTCCTGCTTCCCTCCCTACTGCCACTCCCCATTCCTCTCTACTGCTTCCCTCCCTTTCTACTGCGTTTCTCCCTCCCTACTACCTCCCTCCCTCCCTCCCTCCCTCTTTACTGCCTCCCTCAATCTCCTATTGCCTCCCTCCCTCCCTCACTACTCCCTCCCTTCCGCCCTGCGCCTGGCCGCGTCCGTGGTTGTCGGTCTGCGTACATAACAGTGTACGCGTACGTGGGCGTCTGCCTGGGTCTGCCGTGCTGACACGTGTGAGTGTGTGAGGCTACAGGTGCGGCGGGTGTGGTGGGCGGCGGTGTGCCGGGGAGTGGGCAGGAAGGTGGACTGACTGGAGTGGGTGTGGTGGGCGGCGGTGGGCCTGGCAGTGGGCAGCAAGGTGGACTGGTTTTTCGCATCTTGTATAACCCGGGTCATTAATGAGGGTGGACCACAGACCTCCGATTTTTGTACCTTTCACATCTTCCTTCCGCAGTCTGGCTGAGCTCCAGCGGTGGCGGTAGTAAACTCCCCTCCCCCCTCCACCGTTTTCTGAAACGTGGCAATTATAGAGACTGGGATCATGGTAGTGAGTTACGGTAGAGGTCCCGAGGGAACTGTTCCCTTGCGGTCAACAGGCCACTCACTCCACCTTCCCTGTGCTTGGCTTCCTGTCACGCCCAAGAGTCTCCCTCGATGCTCCTGTGTTGTACCCACGTTCGACTCATAACTATAATAACTCCAGCAGGGATGAGGTGAATGCTCACGAATACGCTCGGATCATCGTGTTTCATTTTCCATGTGGCAAGTAGCATATCCCTGAATCAATTATATATAAACGAAAATACTTACTGTTCTTATTTTCTTTTTCCAGTGTAGTGAATGTGGTTTTTTTCTTCACGGTGAAGTGAAGGTTCTTCATATATATATATATATATATATATATATATATATATATATATATAT
>JAYMFT010182846.1:0-25949 GCA_038088735.1 Panulirus argus
TTTTTGTTTTTTTTTTTTTTTTTTTTTTTTTTTTTTTTTTTTTTTTTTTTTTTTTTAGAATATGGTGCTTTGGGATTTCATAGAAGAAAGAGAACACCGTCTGGAGCTGCTTAGAGGTTCCATTCAGACTCTGCTGTTGGAGCTGGAATTAGAAGATCTGGCGGATGAGTTCTACTTTGCTGATGACAGTGTATCTGAAGCTTCTGACTTATAGGTTTCTGATCTCATTTGTGTCAAGTAAAGTAAGTATTTCTTGCTTGGGAAGCTTAATTTTCAAGATGAAAGAAATTAAAATACCCAGTTTTCAGATCTATGGAACAAATGTAAGTGTTTCAGAAGTGTTTAAAATATTGGAAATGCCCATTTTCAGAAGTAGTTGATCTGTAGATTGAACATAGGTGTGTGTGAAGTGAAAAAAAAAAAAGAAAATACAGTAAGTGGAAATGCCCATTCTTCACAAACAGTTGATCCAATGATTTAGTAAAACTGTATCTGAAATGTTCAAAAGATGATATTATTAATGCATATTTTTCCGGAGCACTTGTTCTTAGTTTGAATATAACTGTGTGTTTGAAATTCTAAATGTTTGAGAAACAAGGAGTCTCTGATGCAAAGAGGTAGACTTGTTAGGTGACAAAATAATGATGTATATATATTGGCAATACGATACACAAGCATTATAGTAATTTTTTGCGCGTAATTCCAGTTGATTATCAATGAACAAGTGTCTACTGTGCATCTTGACACATTCACCGTCGCTAAAACAAATTAATTACTGTACAGTCTTGCTCATTGAGGCATGTGACTCATGGATTGCATGAATAAAAGTTTTTATTATTAAATTGTTCCTTGTTTACCATATTTCATTGTAAAGTGACCTGTTGCAGTACAGATCAAAGAGTCAGTTGAGTGTGGCCTGTATTTGAGTATCTTTGTTACATCTTTTATTCAGAATGATTGTTTGTACCCAGTTTAACATGAGATTTGATATGTTATTTCATTGAAAATATGTGCTTTAGTTAACAAGTCATTGCTGAGAATGATTTATGAGGAACTACATGATTTGAGTCAGGGCCTCTGAGAGGAGGGTGTGTAAGATACCAAAACACTAGGACCTGGGGGAAGAGAATGTTTTCCTTACATATGATATCAACAAAGCCTCCTTTTCAGTAAAAAAGAAAATGTAGTGTCAAGTTGATAAACACCCATAAGGAGAGGAATCTGAATGCATTATTTAACTGGACTGAATTTTGCTATTAATTCCTTGAAAGTCGCTGTTATGTGATATGTCTTGACGCAGCCTTTTCTGCCATGATTAGTGCCTTAGGTTTAGCAGCAAGTCTCTCCCTTTTATTTTTTCTCTGTGTAATTGTATTTTTCCCCATAGGAAATGATGAGAACATTAGAAATGATAAATTATTTTAAGATTTTCTCTTAAGTTGCTGTATTTCAATCATTTTAAATATTCCCAGAGAATTTCTTGTAACTTAGTTGAATACCCCTTTGCCATATTGACTCCTTTCTTTGCTTGGGATCATGTTAATTTTAGGGAAGGACATCATGAGCTTAGGTGTTTTTGATTCTGGTATCACAGATCTTTGCAGTATAACAGATATCAAGCAAAAGTCAAATGACACTCAGTGTTGAAACAGACAGTTGACTGGAATATCTTGCCAGAATGGATATATTGGGGACTTGGGTGGGTATTGGGTATAATATAAGGGCCCAGAATGCAAAGTAACAGTGGTCCCTTAAATGTCTCTCCTTGGCCCTGATTTCAGAAATTTATGTGCAATGAAAGATACGTTTTCAGAATGCCTCATTTTCTCAGTCATGACTGTCTCATAATCATTTTGTGTCTTTATTTATATATATATATATATATATATATATATATATATATATATATATATATATATATTCAGGAAACAACAGAATTGTAGCTTTTGAATATTGTCTCAGTACCTAGTAACTCAGATTATTATTAGTTTAATTCCTGCCTTCATTCTTTTCTGGGTGGCACTGAATGTTGATAGTTTAGATTAAAAAAATAATTATATTCAGAAGCACTAGGCTTGTGTCTTAATAGGAATGACTGGCTATGTAAAACATGTTGTAGTTGACACCTTATCATTGACAAGATTTTTCAAAGATTCTGAAAATGTGTAGCAGAGTGTAAGTCTATGTTCTTCAGTTGTATGGTTCATTGAAAATTACCCAGGGTGCCTCATACTGACATATAAAGAATGAAAAGTTTTTTATTGACTGGCTGATTAAACCACTTTAGCTGTCCAGACTAGGACTGAAGCTAATGAGTACTGTATATACCTCATATGGTACTCCCTTAAGCACAAGTACAACACTGTTAAGATTCAATAATTTTTTAGGAATTATCACCTCAAGCTTTAAATATTGTTGGTTGCAGTTACAGGTATTTGCTATAGGAGCAAAAAAACTGTATTTGAGTCATGTGAAAAGTGATAAACTATTCACTTTCTCTTATTAAAGTTCAAATTTGCCTTTATTTACTGTATTTTTGTCATTCAAGATTTTCACGAGTTCAAGATTTTATTAATAATATAAGGCTGTTTTGAAAAGAATGGTATTGCATTTGATATCCACTCACATTCTGTAGTGTTCAGCCATATTTGCAAAATCAAGAAAAAGTTTTCAGGGAGTATTTAGAATTTTTTTATGCCTATATTTTCTCATGGTACTCATATAAAGGAATTTTTGTGATACTGTAAGAAATTGCTATAATTGCTTCATGACTTTGACTCAAAAATGGCTTTTGGTTTATGAAATAAAATTCATGCAGAGGGAAGGAGTATCTACTTAAATTTTTTGTTCAAGCTAGGGTTAAGGTTTGGAGATATGAAAAAAGATGTGCTTTGCACTAAATCCTGCAAGTAGTTCACTTTTGTAAAACCGAAAAGATGTACAGGTCAAGTTCATTACCATTGTGTAAAGGTTACTTTTTATTTGCTTGATAGAGTCCTAGCTTCTGTGGGAAAAATGTTTAGAATCTATCTGATGGTGAATTAATCAAGAAATATGTAATTTGGTAAAGAAAATTTACATCAAATGATATGGATGTCATGGTTTGAAAAGATATTATGTAAAGATGTGAATCTGGTTTGCTTGCACTCTTTATGTTGTGTATGGTTAGGTCCCAAGAGTGACTAAGGATGACATATATCTTGTTTCTTTGTTTAAGTAGAATTGTGATAAAGAAATTCCTACCGGTAAGTCAAGGACGTTTTCAATGGTTCAGCGACTGTTTAGGTGCACGATTTAGAGTGATTTTTGCAGATGGTGATTCACTAATCATATGTATTGAAACTTGCATTTTATTATATTAAAAGTATGGTTCTGATTATTTTATAGCATAGACTGTAAGAGTTTATCAAAGTTTGACCCAAAAACAGAGTGACAGTTGTGTTCCTCTGCCTCAGGTTTCTGCTTATATAATGAGCCTAGGATACCTACTTGCATTATTTCTCAAGATTTTAAGTTGGTTACTCCGTATCACATGAAATGCATGATTATGTTAAAGTGAAGATATTGTGGCATTTTCTCTAGTGTAAAGAATTATTCTTTGCACAATTAGTCTTTAGTTGTAAGTTTTACTATTCTCCTGAGTAAGTAGTTGTCATGAATGTTAGGGTTCCTCTCAGTTGTAGTCATTGTTTGTTTTGTATTTGTATTTATTTGTAACCATTCCATGTCTAGTTTTTTAGTACAGACGAAACATTTCTGTAATCCTCATGATTGTTGAAAGCATTTCCATGAAATTTTGGCTGCTAAATATTTATTCATGTCATATGCTTCAAGAGTATAGGATTAAAAAAGGAAGTTCCCTTAAAAATTATTTTTTTTTTTTTTTTTTTTTTCTTTTTTTTTTTTGAGGGAAATCAGTTTGTTAGTATGTTGCATTGCAAAGATTTAGTTTGATCATTAGTAAAGTTTCTGCTTCAAGCCCCTCAGGCAAAATATATTCTGATAAAGAAATAAATTATCTAGAAATTATAACTAAGTTCAGAGCTTATTCAATCAAGCCATGATGTTACAGTAGGACCCTACAAAATTGGATATATTGTTTATGGCATTTCCTTAGCTGTTCAGCTACATCAGGTGTGAACTTGCTGTCAACTTGTAACTTGGTTGATTAATGCTGCTTTGTCTGTTGTTATGAACTAATGTAATAATCATTAGTAATGATTTGAGAAGTTCTGAAAGTACTATCACATTATAGCTTCAGGTGTAATGAAAATGAATTTAAGCTTAATGAATTTCATGAGTATAAGGGTGTATTGGTTCTTAAGTTTAACCAGTTTACCTGTACATTCATATTTATTAAGTGAAGAATTGATATAAAAAAAATTGTTACTCCTTGGTGGCACATTTATTGTTGTAATAGTTATACTTTCACAACATTATTTAAATATTGATGTCATAGGCAATGATAGTGAAAAAAATGAAGGCACTTGCTCCCATTTTTAATGTAATAATAGCATTAAGGAATATTTCCAGTAAAGGTTTTAGGTTGTTTGCACAAAAGGTTGCATGTAATAAGTATATCATCTTTCCTGAATTGAAAAAGCTTTCCTAAGGTATCAAGCCACATACAATAATGGAGTAACTATCTCTGCCTAGTATATACTACTTGGTTGTCATAACAGAATTCATTCCTATATTGAGATTCTGCTTAAAAAGTGCCTGCCACAAGACTATAACAGACCTTAATCAGTAATTTCCCTCACTCGCTCAGCATTTGCAAGCCCTGCCACGTGGCAAAATTTTGTCATCTATACTTGTAGGTAGGCACACTTCTTCTCTTACATAAATATCTGATAGATTGTGCAAAGTCTGCAACATTAACACTTACTGTAATTGTTGAGGTTGTCATATCAGGGCATACAACTACTTCCCAGGAACATCATCAAAGTAAGAGGACACTGTGTGTAATTTTGCCAAGTTCATTTCCTGTCAACCAACCTAGCCAAACTCAAACTAGCTTATAACACCACAGATGCACCCACCTTCCTTCTACACATCAAGAGAATGCATTTATAGTAATACTAGGGATTTGTGATTGCAGTTATTTTTGCCTGAATTTCGGCCATACCTTATGGTACCATGTGTCCATTTATAGTTTAGCTTATACATCAGCAGCTTTGCTGAGCTTATTTAGTAAGGTTTTACTTTTATTCTGACAACTTTCAACTTATATACAGTGTTGAACTCTGTCCATGAGTGCCATGGTACTGAAATAGCTTCAAGTTGCAGCAACAGTAATGATGCAGTTAAGATAAATGATAAGTTGTATTTGATGTTTATATTTAGAAATTTATGATAAGCATGAAATACATAAATAACTCTGTACCCCTTGCCAAAGTGTACAAGGAATTAGTGTTCAAATTACAATATATCCCCCATGAATCACTGGTAGCTATCAGTTGCCTGTCTAGCAGATACCTGTTCGACAACGTATCCCAAAAGAAGTAAATCTGAGAAACAAGGCTGTATCATTCTGGTATTGTCAGGCTACTAGTAGCTCTTTGGAAGTACTAAAATTCCAATCCATTTGTCCCAAAAAATTATTCCACATTTCTGATGTCCAGTTCACTTGTCAAACATTACTTTTTTATTCATTTCTAAGTGAATAGGTCATATGAAAACTTTTAACCATCATTTATGTTTTACGGATTTTGCATATGCAGCACTCGGGGTAAACCAGAGAAAGGTCCATGGGGCCTGGTTGTGGATGGGGAGCTGTGGTTTCAGTGCATTACACATGACAGCTAAAGAATGAATGTGACTAAATGAGGCCTTCTCATCTTTAATTCATTGCACTACCCAGCTAATTTGGGAATAGGTGAACAAGTATGAAAATAGAAAATGCATTGTGGAGAGAGATGAATTAGATATGAATGGGATGTTTTTATGTCTAGTAAGCTGGAAGTTAGTTAAACCAGCATTATGTGCCACTCACCAGTTACATGCATCTGCTGGTGCTATCTCTATGACCTCTTTTTTTTTTTTTCCAAGGCATGCAAAAGGTATATAATTTTTAGTTTACTGATCCTTTTATATAATTATTCATATATGTTAGATTTGATTTTTTTCCCCAGATTTGATGGTCCATTGTTTTTCCCATGTGCCAAAATTGAAGCTTATTTGGAAGATTTGATTATAATGGCTGCTGAAGAGATTCATAAAATCAAAAGCAGTTTAGTAATTGTTAGGATTCTGTTGAGATGTATGTTTTACAATTCTTTGAACTTTGGATGAAGTATTCATTTGTGTTTTGGGGGTAAAATCTCCCTAGTGAAGTTTTTTCTGTAATATGTATGTCAGAATTCCAGCTTTTACACTTGTACTCATAAGTCTTTTCCCATTGCTTTAGGGGCATCTCACTTACACACTTGCATGTACTGTATGTTTTGTGATAATTAATTTTTGAGATCTGTGGGTTGCCAATCCTGCAGGTTGGCATGTTACCTTTCACTGAACTCTCATTTTTTAAGACAGTTAAGAAGAGAAATTTAGAGTGAAAATGATTTGGTTACATTCTGCTGTCATGTGTATGCTCTTGCCTCTGCCTCTGCATGTTAAGTTATTCCATGGTTGTTCGTACTTAGCTTTGATGTCCCAACTTACCTTGACAGTGTTGTTCATGTTTTTCTACTGGCAGGTACAATGTTTTATGCATTTTTTTTTTCTTTTTTCTTTTTTTTTAAGGGGTAACCTTTACACCATTTTCCAATCTGTAGAGTGACATCCTCCAATGTGAGAAGTTTTAGTATAGTTTGAAGTCTTTGGTTTAGCACAGGAACCAGTCCTGTACACAAGTTGAATTGCACCCCACCAGCCATACCCAGCCTTAGGATTGAACCCATCCCTTTGGGGTAAGAAAACAACATTAAATGTGCTTTGTGACACCTGTATTTTGTACGGGTTAAGAAAATATTAGCGAGTTTTAAGATTTATAATTGGTTCAGGTTCTTCAGTCCAGAATAGGTATGAAAAATAGTATACTGGTATATGTAAGCTATATGGATATATTCTAGGGCTTCATTTTGTTAAAAGAGCATTTGTTTTGTCTCCTTATGCCATTGGATGGGAGCTGCACTACTACCTCTAATGCTTAGCCAGCCAAAGTTGTTCCTGTTTTGGTATGAGTATAGAAGCTTAGTCTGTAGTTCAGGTGCTGTTACTGTGTCTGCTCGAGTAGTTATCACGGTACATGATCACTGTGTTGAGCAGATTCCAAGTAGGTTAGCTGAATTAAGGTAACTGCAAATATATATTTAATAATAATTCAGTTGTAAGTTACAGTGCTATTACTTAAGTAGGTTAAGTTTCAGAAGACATAGTGGTTTCCACAATATTAAGTTTTAAAAGAATTATTAGTGGTATTTTCAATGGAAAGACATTGTACTCCTTATCTTTAAGCAGTGTCTAGCATTGGGAATACTCAGTGTTTTTTACTTGTCATGCCTTGTACATCACTGATAAGATATACGGTTGAAACGTAGGCAGTGAGACTGAAATTCAAAAAAAAATATTAAGTTTTGGTTTAAGGTTTCTTAGGCAGCATTTGAATGCAGTTAAAAGGTAAGGCATAGCTGTAATTGGTTTGTTTGCTTTATCTAAATCATCTAAATAACAGTCACATTATTTGACATGTAATGTAGATTATAATATGAGATACTTCAGCTTAAAGCAGAGAGATTTTAGTTATTTGGTCAGTTTACTGTGTATGCCATTAGCATGTGCTCAGCAGTTTCAGGTCGCTGATCTACATATGTTGGTTGTAAGTGTTTTGATTAATTGTCATTTAGGTTAGAACTTTTGAGCATAGCTAATCGATCATCTGGCTTCAATATTGTAGTGTTAATTTTTCATGTGCTTTGGTAACAGACTAGATTTATGTAAACACCAGTTAAGCAGTGAAAAAAATGAAATTTGGTTCCAACTTCTCACCATCCCTACCTATGATACTACATAAAAGTGTAATTTGTGGGTAGAGGTAAATTCTTTTTCTATTGTGAAGGTGATAAACCTCATTTTGAACAAGCATACCCATATGTTTATTAAGCCTAGACATTAACTTGGTCTTATATTGGTTGTTGAATTTACTAGTTCAAAACTTGAACAGCATAATTCTATTTTATCCATACGTAGAAGTAAAATTTCTAATACACCTTCTAGGATTTACATTTGAGTTTTGTAATAGCCAAAAATCATGAAACAAAAAGGTGCTTAAGTTGCATACTTGTAAGTAGATGTCCTCTGCCATTTGAGAGTGAGGTGAATTTTCAATGTAATTTTCATTTTTCTCATATTTATCAAGTGATATTCATTTTCTTCATATGATGATCTCTACAGAAAACCGTTTTACCTATAGTTTATCACACCACATAGGGTAAGGGTAGATGGAGAATTTTGAGATAGTTTTGGTTACTTTTGCTTTCAAATTTTTTGAAAATGAAAAAATTTAGGAGTTACATGTAAAGGTGGAGGCTTGAATTGAGGTATTAGTTTCATTTGGTGAATCAGCTTAGTGCGAAATGAAAAATTTATGAAAAAGTATATTAATATGGAGCTTCATGTTCACTGTGCCATACAGAACATAAGGATGAGTAACTGAACTGAGGTTGCATGTACTTGATCTATTCCATGTAAATGAGAATACTATCAAAGAAAATATATAGATTTGATAAAACAGAAAACAGCTGCCTTTTATTACATAAAGCAAAGTTCTTCAGCATTGAGTCTCTTTTCTAAATGGGAAGGATAGATGACAGGAGACCTGACGGTCCATGACAAGATTATTTTGCTGAACTGATTTAATTGTGGTAGAAGCAAGATAGTAAAGCAGAGGGCATCTCCCACCCACCTCATTCTCAGGCCCAGCTGCTGCCAGGAAAAAATGTGAGAAATGCCACATAGCACGGAAATGGTTTATTGCTGTGGAAATTTTAAAGGAAAATGGGGATGGAAAAAGTTCCCTATCACTCTAACAAATGGCTTCACTCTAAAAAAGAAAGACATGTTTGAAATATCTCTTAATGAAGTAGGATTATATATTGATATCAGGTCAATGAAGTATTTTTCTAGCCTTGGTTTGAAGATGTTAAAAATCTGCTTTTGTTACATCCTGTGTTATTCTTGTGTTCTACCACTCTCCACTTGAAAAAAACTTTTGCCCATGTTCTATCTGTTTATCTGCGTATCTATATCTCAGACATCTGTTCCCTTCAGGAATTCCCTCAAGGGAGTGGTCTCAGCAAAGGTCTCCATAACTGGTGAAGTACACTGCCACTTCTTAGCCTTTAATGCCTCACCCATAACAGGCCACTGAAAGAGGGCAACTCAAGCACAGTGTTTTCCTCAGAGGCACCTGCCTAATGTTCCTACCAACTACTTGTACCTAATATGTCTACCTAATCTTCCTACTTCTACCTAATGCTTTCCCCCTAATATTCCTACTTATTCCTTCTATCTAATGCTCCTTTCTAATGTTTCTACCTCTATCTATTGCTCCTACCATTTTGCCAAAAGGGAGGGCTAGCGCATAGTGCAAACCACACGAAAATCTAGAGTTATGAAGGATGAATTGTACGAGACAAGTGTTTCATGTGTTATGTGTGACAAGGAGGGATTTTTATGTTTGTGGACAGAATGCCGGCAATCCACATGTGGGTGATTAGAGGAGTGCAGCTTGACATCATTTAAAGTGCTGGCTCACTACGCAGCCATTACTAACCCTCTTCATACTCAGGTGGGTAGTACTGGTAAAATACCTCCCTAGTTGGTGGCCACATACCAACAAATACCAACCATGTTGCCCATATTGCTATTACATTTCCTGTCTTTAACCTTCTTACTTTTATTTCTGGTCTTCATTCAAAGTGAAGAAATTTTTGTATATTGTTGAAAGTATTTGGTATTTTGAAAACTTAGACCTCCTTGGATCCAAGTCTGTGCTGTTTTAACGAGAATAATTTTAGGTCATTGAGTCTTTCTTCATAAGACACGTTAATGAGTGGTAGGATTAGCTTGGCTCTCTTTCTCTCTCTTTCAGGTTTGCTGACCAAAATTAATCAGCATATTCCAGTGATGGCCTGATCAGGGAGTTATAAAATGTGATATTGTATCCTTTGTTTTATAATTTATATTTCTAGCCTTGAAACCTAACATTGTGTTGGCTTTGTTTTATGCAGCTGAGCATTGTTTTCTGCATTGTCTTTATTGATAATCACTTCTGATGATACTTTTGAAGGTACTGAAAACAGTATGGTCATTTAGGGAGCATAAAAGAAGGGGATTAGATTCACTTCTAGTGACGGAATGAAAAGCAAAAACTTACTTCTTATTTTACAGAGTCACCTACATTTGTGATGTAGATTAATGCTTTGCTTTTTTTCAGAATAACTAAGGTAAGTTTACAGCTTTAGAATTCGTCGACTTGCTCTGGAGCAAAATTTATTTAATTAGCTTTGTTTTTCTTGGTTTACTATTGTTTTCCCTTATTCAATCCAATATAAATGCTATCTTTAGATAAAAGCTGTTAGATGGTATTAGTGTATTGAAATGGGCTTTGGATTTCCTTTACCTGTGGATTCAGTTTCTTTTTCATATATTGAGTCATTTATGTGATTCTGAGAACTCGTGTAATGAGTATAGATTGTCTGCATTCATGGAAATTAATTCTTCTCCGGTAAAAATATTAGTTTTCAGCAATTTAAGAGTGTCCAAGGTGTTACTGTGTCTAGTCTTATATATCTCTCAAAAAAGTTCTCATTCATCCGTGTAGCTCATGTTTCATCCATTGAAACAGGCACTGCAGCTTCCACAGCATTCACAGTCTATGGGTTACAGAATTAGTCCACAGCTTAGCATAGCTGACATTAATTTGTATGAGGTCAATCAGCCTGTTAGATTGGAATTTCACCCATGAGAATCCTTCTTACTTAGTACTTTTACTCTTGATATGGTGTTAGACTTGGAGTTATTACCCTTTCACTTTGATCTGCTGACAGATTATTCTCAGTATAACAGGGAAAAATTTTACATAGGCAGACAAATTCATCCATTCTCAACAGCATTTCTCTTATTTTGTTTGGTGGAGTTTGGAGGTAATACATATTGTGAATTGGTGTTTTGTTATTTGTTTAAATATCGGTGAAAAGTTTTTCCCCACTGACAAAGCTGTGTTTAAGCCTCAAGCTTATGCATAAAAATCCTATTATAACTGTTTAAAGTGAGGCCTCTATGCGCCAGGTTTTATTTATGGGAGAAATCTTATGACTCGCTTATGGTAAGGATATCATATGTCTGGCAGCACAGTACAGCCGAAGAAGTTAGGTGACATGATTTGCCATCTCAGTTAACCCATTGTGTTTAGAATGGAGGGATGTAGTTTTTTTCACTGCCCTATGTTTAGTGATGTTTTTGCTAATTCTGTTTTGATTGATATCTTTCCCCTGCTAGTAAGTAACCATAGTTCCTAACAAGGTGTTTCTGGAAGAAAAGGGACGTGTTTGCAAGGAAGCAAAAAAAAATGGTTATACAAGCAAGATTTCAAGATGTTGTGGAAAGGTTATGTTCACCATGTGGACTCCCCCAGCATCTGACTTCATCCTTACCTAAAATCTTGGTCTGGTCGACCTAGAAACACAGTAAGGCAACTGATAACTTGATAGTGATGGGTTTTCTTTTACCTCACAATTCATCAGGTTATCATTCACCTTATTGGTTTTCCTAGATCAACCAGACCTGACTTTTTGAAGAGGGATGACGTTAGACAGAGGATAAGAAAAAGTGCCTGAACAGTTAACTAGATCCCCCCAGTTCATTTTGAAATCGCCCTAGCAGATCTATTTTCTTGCTTACAAGTGAGAATATGGGCCTCTTTTTCTTGGGACAACTTCTTATGATCCATGTTTAGTGACTGGTAGAGGAAGAATATCACTCAGAACAGAAATTGCAAAAATATCACTAAACACAAAGACAGCAAGCAAAAGTTGCTTCCCTCCACTCTCAGTACCACAAAATAACTGAAGTGGCAAGTTATGTTGTCTGACTTCGTGGACTTTACTCTTCTGCCAGACTTAATCATCCCCACTATAAGCAAGTAATTGGATTTATTCTGTTTAAATAAAACCTGATGCATGAAAGCCTTATTTTGAATGTTAATCGTTGGTTAGTTTTGCAGAGGCTCTTGAGCAGAACTAATCCGTTTTAGAATATACAGAGTTTTTATCAGTCCGTTTTGATAGTTGTTATAAATGACACTTTTCTTTGTTCTTTAGCAAAGAGTAGAAAAACTCTTTGTTAGGAGGACTCTGTCCATTCCCTATCCCCCCCATCAAATTTACCGTATTAGATTCTCTAGATGTGTATAAACAAAAAGGAAATGTACTGCTACTCTAGCTCTGTTAAATATCAACTTAATCTCAGCATTTAAAATAGCATAATTTCTTCTCAGGTGTTTTTTAAAACCTTGTGGTTTAAGTTCAGTGTAACTAACAACTGGAATTTAAATGTGTATTTATCATTAAGGCAATTGTTGCTTTACGAAGTATGTTATCTCGAAAGCTGCCCTTCATAATTAGAATTGTCATTTAAGCAACATACAAGGCTGATTATAATTTTGAAGTTTACCTTAATTTGAGACATTTTAAAGGGTTTTAGATAGCATCAGAGAATCTATCTATACATCCATCTATCTATTTCTCTCATGCCTGTTCCCTCCAGGAATTCCTATCAAGGGGTTGTCCATGGCAAAGAGTTTATTTATCTCTGCCCTTAAATATTAGAATGTATCTATTTTGCTACATTGGAAATTTAACTCCAAGTACTTACTTGCCAGAGTTGAGTAATACAACTCTTTAGCTTTCCCAGTATGACTTCAAAATGTGCTGCACTCTTACTGTTTTTTGTGCTGATACATATTACAGTTGTTTCTGCTCCTGATAGGTGCTTTGATTGCACACCAGTGTGAGGAAGCTGCCAACAGATAAATACTGTATGGTCATTGGCATATTAAGGGTAGGCAGGTGTGATGGCCATTTCTTACGCTGTGTTGCTAAGCTTTGGAACCATGATGTGTGTTATATCTTCTGACAACAACAAATTAAACAATCATGGTGGCATCACACATCCCTACTGCAGACCGACCTTCACTGAGAATCATTCACTCTCCTCTTTTTTTGCTCATACATGTGCATTACACCCTTGATAAAAACTTCTCTCTGCTTTTAGCAGCTTTCCTCCTACACCCCACAAAGCATCTCTATCAACCCTCTCATATGCATTCTCCAGATCCATAAGTGCCAGATACAAATCCATTTGTTTTTCTTAGTATTTCTCACACATTCTTTAAAGCAAACCCCTGATCCACACAACACATCTGAAACCACACTGCTCCTCCCCATTCTGATGTTCTGGACATGCCTTCACCCTCTCAATCAATACTTTCCCTTACAATTTACCAGGTATACTCAACAAACTTATGCCTTTTTAGTTTGAATACTCACCTTTACCCCCTTTGCCTTTTTACAGTACACGCATTCCGCCAATCCTCAGGCACTTCACCATGATCAGTACATACATCGAATATCCTTACCAACCAATTAAGAATTTAGTTACCCTTTTCTTAATAAATTTTATCTTCTTCATGGCTTTCATAACCTCTTCTCTCTTCACCAAACCACTCTCCAACTCTCCATGACTCTCTCACTTCGCATACCACCCTGACCAAAACACCCTACATCTGCCACTCTGTCATCATACACATTTAGCAGTCACCTCAAAATTCTCAATTCATCAATCACTACTTGTCATCACTTCCCCTTTTGCCCCCTTCACTGATGTTCCCATTTGTTCTCTTGTCTTTTGCACATTATTTACCTCCTTCCAAAACATTTTTTTAAATCTCCCTGTGTATATTCTCTAGCTGTGCATTGCAAATAACAGCTAGAGAATGGATGTGAGCAAATGCAGTCTTTCTTCATCTGTTTCTGGAGCAACCTCGCTAATTCGGGAAAGAGCAGACAAGTATGAATATATGCAGTATATATATATATATATATATATATATATATATATATATATATATATCACACACACACACACACACACACATATATATATATATATATATATATATATACATTGCCTACATATGGTCTTTTCTGCCCCCATATATTTTCAAAGGCAATGTCAAACTTACATTTTAGAACTGTTTCATCTCTTCTTTGGCCTTGATTACCATTTGCAGATGTCTAAGCATGGACTTGGTAAGGTTCTTGAGGTATTCTAGGTTTATGATTTGGGTCCATAAGGTCTTGATCTCCTGAATGAGGTGAGGCATTGCCTGATTGTGCATTTTGAGCTATCATTGCAGCTAGAAATCTCACATGTACTCTCATTTTCTCTATTCCTGGCAAGAATTCGGGCTTTCTCTTCCTTAGGAAGGTAAGTGCCAACCATCTTGAAGCACAGATGGAAGAAATACATTGTCCAAAAGAGAAATTTCCAAAATAAATTGGCCACCAGGAAGGGTAAAGAAAGAAAGAAAGACCATTTTTCCTTAAAGATACCCTGAGGCAGGTTGCTGGTGACCATGCCATTAGAACAATAGTCTTAGCGACTAGATTTATGATGATTTCTCCCTTAGCATCTTATGCTTGTACCCAAAATAAACCTTAGCCGTGTATCACCTTTGAAAATATATGGGGAGTGGACAAGAATTTTTATGGACACTGTATATACATACATATATATACCTAACCTTGTGGCCCCAAGAGTCCCTTCTATCCTCATGAGGCTCCTGCCTCATTAGGATCGCCTTCAGTGTAGAAAGAGAATCATTCATGTTCTTTGGAATTGAAGGTAGCCTTCACTGTAGTTGTCATTGTTAGGGAAAGCATTAGAAATCTCACTAATACAGGAAACAGCAAACAAAACAAAAAAAAAAAAAAAAATTCGTTAATCTCGTCATATTTAGTGCAGGGTACTAGTTGGTTGTTAAATTTCTTAGTTTTTGTCAAATTTTAAATCTTGTTCCTTCTTTCCTTGGGCTTTCTTATTATTACTCTTGTAAAGAAGAGATCAAAGGTGCATGAATCAGTCTCCTTGAAGGAAAGGCATATTTTTATGACAAGCTGTCAGTTGGATTCTACCATCCATTCTATGTAACTCTACTCATTGGAATTTGTCATCTTGCAGACATCATGCAGTGGAAGTCAACTTCGATTAAGGAGAAGCTTCTCCATTATTTGTCAATCCTTCTGTCAGTCCCACATATGCATTAATGTTGCATTCACTAAGAGCGGAATGGTGTTATTAGGGTTGGAAGGCTGGGATTTTAACACCTACACAGAGCTAGTTGTGGCTAGGCACTTAATGATTGGTACAGCCTCCTTGAATTGATTTAATTCCTTCAGGACATAGAGGTATCCACTGTATTCCTGCTGGATATCGTAAGGATTTGGTTTTATAGTGTAAAGTCAGGCATGGTGGAGAAATAATCCTCTCCTTTATCAAAGCTGATTTTTGCAAATATTAATGTTAACTCTAATTCCAGGAACAAACACAGTGGACTTTTTTCTAGTTTAGACTGTGCTTTATGTGATTATGGCCTTACTTGCACTCGTACTGGGATGGAGGATCTTGTAAAATTGTTTCAGGGAACTTCTTTATTATTAATGTTATGTGATGAATGTCACTCCTTTTAGTTTCTCAGGAAATTTAGTTAGTTGGTGGGATAAAAATTTTTTGTTCCATAATTTAAGTGGTAAAATTTTCCTTGGTTGGGTTACACAAGCTGTTTCCACTTGTAGCAGTGTGTGAATCCCTGTATTGGCAAAATTTTACGTTTTACCCTCCTTAATACTGACAGAACCATAATAGCACAGTCTGTCAAGAAACAAATGTAATGTGTTTATGGCAGTTACATTTGGACATTTTGTGTTTTTAGTTGTAATTTTAACCAGTATTAATTTGAATTTTAAGAGAGAAAGAGGGATAAGAAATTGTTACCTCTAATATTAAAAAAGCATTTTTCATTATAAACTTGGTAAAGTGTATGTAATTTCCAATGTACATGGATAATTCTTTAACATGGATTTGAAGTGTTGAGAAAGGTAGTCAGTTGAATTTTGTGTTATGATAATAGGGTGATTGCATCTCTTTTTGCCTGAGTAGTTTCTGTGCAAAACTAAACCATAATTACTGTAAATATAAGAAAAACTTATTACTTTCTTAGTGTACAGAATTGGATAACCCTCCAAATAAGATTATTTATAAATAAAGTCTTTAATTATCCTTTCCTTCCTTGTAAAGAAGATTATGTTGGTACTCCAGTGGTCTGCTATTTTTTATATCATGTTGACCATTCTTGCATATTAGTGTGTTGAGTATTTTAGCAAAGAGTAATGTTGATAGATGTTTGTCAGACCTGAAGAAAGAAACTGAGGAATGAGTTAGAAAATGTTTTGAAAACAAATATATGCAGTCTACTTTATCAAGACATTATTTGACTCAGTAAGGAACCAAGTATATACTTTGCATGGTCCCTGTGAGTCTGGGAAATTTCTGGGAATTCTACATATAAAGGATTTTACAGATTTTGCAAAAAGTCTGGGAAAAGCAAAGAATTTTGAGAATGATTGAGTGTGTACTTAAATGAAATAAGAACAGTATACATGATCATTAAGGCACTTTTCTTTAATACCTGATATGTCCACAAAAACATTTTTTATGAATTATCTTGTATCTGATTTTTTTCAAGAATTGATTATGATTCCTAGTATTGTGAGATTGCCAAGTTAATCACTAGAAAATGCACTAAGTTTATCTATTTGTGGTTGAGGGATGAATAACTTTTCAAAGGAGTGGGAAAAGACCCAAATCAGAACTAAAAGTCTGTTTTGTCATGTACAAATATACATCAGCTCAAAAGTTAAACTTGCCACTTAAATATTGGTTTTATTTCTTTGGATTGTCTTCAGGAGCGATGTTACTGTAATCTGTCTTGAGTACGTAGTGTCAAATTGGATAACTTATAAGTTCTATTTGTCTTTATCTCTTGTCTGAGGGATGTACTGTTTAAGAGAGGCAGGAAGATGGATACAGGAATAACACACTATGCACACATGGACCACAAACTCTTACCACTCACTCCATGTTATAACACCCTCTAATCCACCCAACTCACTCAGCACCCCACTTTCAAAAAAGGGTAGGTAGACTGGCCAATATTGACAATACATAGAATCCAAGCTCTCAGAATTCATCTTCGATAATTTCCCATCCCTAGACTATGCCAACTCACATTAACCAAACCAGCAAAAAGCACATACCACAAGGAAACAGAATACAGTATAACCAATATTCTCCCCACCAGTTGCAAACCTTGTAACCAAAGAAACATGCTCATATTAAACTATCAGCAGAGATCTTGGAACAAATCCATGCTAAAGAAAACTATCACTAACATAAACTGAAAAGCAAACGGTGAATTTGCATTCCTTCCTTAACAGTCTGACCTACAAAACCAACAGCAACCTACTCAGTGAATGATGAAATCTGCACCTCCCACACCGGGAAGCATTTCTGACTCGGGGTCACCAACATCCCTTCTAAAGAACACGAAAATATTTAAGAATTTGCCACAGTTCAAATACATCCTTGACCAGGCATCACATAAAACCTAGAGAAAACTCACAACTTTATGAAAACCAAAGAAATAGCCATCAACAGACCCAACAACATGCCAAACTTCCACAAAAAATTTTGGCCTGGTAGCAGTCCAAGGACTTGATAGAAATCTTTAGCCACTCATCGTCACACAAAATCCTAAACATCTGGAGACCTGTTAACAGATTACCCATCCTAGAACTCCCAGAAGTACACAACTGCTGTCCTTTTTGCCATGTATCACTAATATCATCAGTATCTAAACTTTGAAAAATTGATTGAAACCCACTCATTCCACAACTGCACAACACAAACCACATGTAATACATCCTTAATGGCTACAGCCAACCACAAAGCTCTCCTGATTCTTCAATAGTACTAGTGACTATGGATATCAGCAAAGCATTAGACACAAGACATTTGGCATCACTTTCCAACTTCATAGCTGGTTACCAAGCCACAGTCACAAAAGCTTCAACTTCAAAATCTTAGGCTCCACAGTGGATTTACCAAAGGAGCAGTTTTTTTTTCACCAACCCTCTTCAAAATTTTGCATAACTTTTCCTCATCTTTTGCAGACCACACTGTGAAAGTCCTCTCATACATAGATGACCTCACAATCACATCAAATCATCACTACTCAAGCCATAACAAACACAATGGCACATTACACAATTAAAATACTGGTTAACTAAAACCAGATTTGCATCTCCACAAGTTTACCATCACCTTGATAGACATGAAACATTTCCACCTCCTATCAACCTGAAGGGACAAGTACTGATCAAAACTTCAAACTGGGTGTCACATGTCACACTAACCTGCACCATTTTTGGATGGAAAAATTAATCCTTTAGTATCCTCGACAAACATTTCATCCACTCTGCCTTAAATTGGGCATCCATCCTCTACAAGCAAAAACAACAGAAGTGCAAACCACGCAAAAAAATGCTTTCAGAATAATCGTTAGCCACCACAAACACTCAACATGTGACAAAAAAGAATATATTACCAGCACTCGGTTCTTTGCAACATCCATCCATCCTCCCACCCAAACCGCTTCATAGCCACCTACCAACCCCACTTTGATTCTGCTTCAAACTTCAGCATCCTGTACTTAAGAGTACATATGCCCTCCATCTCCCCAGACAGAAAAGACACTGACAAAACATACCCACACCATTATGACTCCACAGGCATTAAAAGAACCGCCCTTCCGAAGCAGCGTTAACCTTCACCAGTCATACTCCCATATGTAACACCTGTCTCCCTGAGAATGTACCAGTTATACTTTGTGTTCTGGACACCACTAATGTTCAAGTAGTGAAGACCAGATACACTTTCTCCTCAATCCTTCTACACTCGCTCCACGAACACGAAACTTCTTGACTAGCCGTCTCGCTTAATTGGACGTTACCATGTTCCTTGATTGTGCGGCAGCACCACAGAATGGGATCCCGGGGTAAGAAGGTTAAGGTAAAACTTGCTATCCTGTTTTCTGGTGGAATCTCAAGTCAAGAAGTGTGGTGTGTGTGTGATGTCTTTGTGAAGTGAGTGCCATACAGCTGAAGGATGTGCTTAGGGTACTGAGTGTGAAAGCTGTGTCTTGGACATAAAGGATCTTGCGTTTTGCTGAGCCGGTGTTTGTAGTATCAGAGAGGTGGATGACATCCAGAATGCTTTCGAGAAAGTTGAACTCGTACGTTCCTGGGGTGTGTAGTTTCTAGAGTTTATGTCTGATTAATTAAGCTTAAGACTGGTTTGGGAGCGAAACTGTTTATTGCTGCTTGTTGACTAATGCGATGTGTGTATGTTTTGTCTGTCGCATTTGTTGGGGTGAAGGGTAATTTCCAGTGTGAACTAATTTGTTTTTTCTTTCTTGGGGTTACGTAATAGGTTATGGTATGGTTATTTTTAGGAGGGGGTGGGGGTCTACCGCTGTTGCAAAGGGCTGAGTGCCAAACACATTGACTTTTTTTTTTCTTCATGTCCCGATGTTGAATGTTTGCGGTTGCTAAGAAGCCAATGCTTCTTTGCTGTGTCTAATTTTGTATGGTTTGCTACTGCGTGGGGAAGGTCAACTTTAAAATCCACAAAAGTATTATTGTCTAGAAAGTTGCATAATGTTTTTCCCATTACTTCAGGGAATCATCCGGAGTTTTTTTGGTCTTTTGTTTATTATTATTTCATAAATTTTTGCTGATATTTAGTGAAGAGGTGATTTTCCTTCTTTCATAATAATTTTTATTTTTGTAGTTACTGAATCTGTGAGGAAAGCATCTTACCGAATAAGCCGCATATGGATATGTTGATTACTTTTTTAATACTGTAGTAATGGGTTGAGCAAAATATTTATATTGATTTACTACCTTCAGGAACTTTTTTTCATCTTTCTAATAATTTCTGTTATTGTTATGCTTAATGTGATTTCTCTGTCTTCCTGTAATCTGTCCATATCAGGTGAATAGATTGGAGTGAGGCTTTGGATATTGTTTTGAAGGCTTTCTTGACCCAGCTCCTTTTTTTGATCATTTTATTTTTTTCTGATCAGGGATGTGAAAGACCTTCTTCCATATTTCAAGGAAGAACTTTTTCCTTGTCAGGGTAAAACCTATATTTCCCATCATCCATCATAAAACTTCTCACTTTTCCTACTTCCTCAGAAAAAATACATCACTCTATCACTTATAACCTCAAAAGCAACGATCAGTTCCTCCAAGACAATGTTGATGAAACTCTGGACAATTGGTACTAAGTAACAGAGAAAGCCAGAAAATCAACCGTCGCCACAGAATTATCCATCATTCCTTGAACATCAGATTTGAAATAATTAAAATTCAGTCTTTTGCTTCAAGAAATTTTTGCAACCCAGAACTAGTGGAACCATCTGTATCAGAAATATAAACAGCTTCAGCTTTGAAGCAGAAAACAGTGCATGGGAAAACAAAATGGCATCTATGTGAGACATAAATTCCAACGTTTTGCAAAAACCTTCATACTGCCGTCTTTTGTAGATGCCCAGGTATAGTAGGCGGGGAGATTGGATCTCAAAGGAGGAGAGTGGATCTCAAAGGATTACGGGACGTCGCTGATTTGTGCAACCCAGGAAAATGGCAGGGCATCGTCATTAATGGCAAAGAAGGCCGTTGGTTGCTGCTGTACGTTGGTGTGTCATACTTATGGTTGCAAACATTAGGATATTAATTAGTAATTGCTGTTATATCTGACACTCAGTTTTATCAAAGGACAATTACACTAAGTTAGAAATGAAATGAAACCATTAGGTCCTTTAAGACTATTAAGAAAGAGTTAAGGAAGCAGGTGATTCAGTGAAAGACTATTTACGAATGTGTTTATGGAATTGCATATATTAATTAAGTATGGCGGGAAGTATCCAGAGTTCAGTCAATGGGGGAAAAAGTGCTAATTATGGAGTTTCAAGGAAATAATGAACTCGAAGACAATGATAAAAAGCTGAAAACAAGTGTGGTCAGAGCACATTGTTTTATAGAGAATTTAGCACTTACTGAGTATTTTGAAAGCTACATTCAGTTACTAATGTTAATCAAATTCTCATAAAACTGAAAACAGCCGTTGTGCAAAAGTAAATTTGCTATGACAGAGGTAACCATGTTTTTGAAGGAAAATATATCAATATTTGAAACATAAAACTAATAATCGAGAAAGTTATGTTAGTTGAAATATATCAAAGTACATTTCTATCCGTAGAAAAAGTTTGTCGTTTATAGACATGTCATTAGGTACGGTTAAAATAACAGATAGACATATCCTTTTTGAGGAATTAATAGTATTAGAGTAATTTATAAAAATGTATTTTTAATCATCATTATTACTGGGCAGGTATATTATACATCATATTGCTTATGGGGGTGGGGAGGTAGTCGTCCATCCCCCCCACCACCCTACCCGAGGATATGATAAACCCCTGACTCGGTATCAGTTATTGATGATTATCATAATCATAATTAGCCATTAGGATAGGCCGAGAACGCTGAGCGGACATTTATATATGTCGATCATTTCAATAGTATGTAGATTTTATATTTTTGTCTATATATGTATTGAAGATAAAAAGTATTAAGAAACTAGGAATTATTGTTTCATCTGCATATACATACATCTACACCTGTGTAGATATATGGATATGTTATTGTTTCATCACTTAATAATGATAATACTAATAATTTGAAATAAATGGCAACTTTTCCCCCCTCCAAAAAAATGAATGGTAATACCAGATTACATCATAGAGATTTAGATAAAATAATACGTAATTAAGCATGGTAATATTAATGTATCCTAAAAAATTATAAGATATATTGACTAAGAGAAATTGAATTAAAATTAAACATTATATAATTTCTTTTAAGGCTAAATGATCGACAGAAACTCTGTCATATGATTCGAGAATATGGCTTCTAAGCATCAAGTGTCAACAGAGGCCCAAAACATCAGACATATACGTGAGTTAAGGCAAGTTACGACGTCCTATCTACCTGATAGCGAAAGATACGTCGTAGACAATATCGTATGTAAATATCTTATAGGTTCTGTAGGTGCCATGCATTATTTACCTTGTAAATCAACAGGTGTATATTAATGTAGAGGGTTTGAGAACCAGGAGCGGTCCCTTATTTCTGTATGCTCAGGGACCGTGACAGTTGAATTCATTAAATATCACACGATTTTATCCTTTACTTCATTCAGTCTTTTTGTGGGAGGATTTAATCTGTATTTTTATCCAACTTTATAATGTAAACGAAACCTGCAACAACGTAGATTGCGAATCTTAATGTAAAACCTGCATTAACCTTAAGATGTAACTCAACCTGAAATTGAGGTGAATGAGCTCATATCTCAGTCCCCAAACCTGCCGAAACTGGGGACCTTTCCATCTTCTGGATACACCCTGTGAATGTAATAATGAGACCCATTGGCGACATTTCAGTAACACAATAGTATCTCAAAATAATTAAATCCGGAGAAATATGCTGAAATCCAAAATGTTTGCTGTAGGACTGCTGAAATATTCTAATGTTGTAGGAGACCCAGCTTTTAAATGTAATTGTATTTCTAATCTTCCATTTTTCCGACTTTTCGCATCTGCTTTTCTAACTCTTTTGTTGTTCATCATCATCTTTACTTAATCCTTAATAAATACACCCAGCTGACTAATAAAGTATATGCTCTGTAAGCCGTTTATTTCTTTTCCATACTGATTGTATAATTATGCTTTGCAATCAGCATATTGATGATGGGACACCATACTTACAGCTGTGTAGTAGTATGCCCTACACATATTGTCTCAAAATCCTCTATGAAATCTATGGAAGCTCAAGAGGATTCATTATTTGACTGAGTTCATTAAAATATCGCAGTTGTATTTCACTGATCTTGTTGTTTAGAGCAATGCTATACTTCCCACCAAAATATAAAGTGATAAATTCTTAGCTTCAACAAAATCAACATAAATCCACCAAAATCCAAGAGGATTCGTTGGTCAGTTGAGGCTTGCATAGTTTTATAGTTGAATTTCAGTAATGCAACTGCAATCCTCTTGGATTTCACTGTTTCAGGCAGTGGCATATTCCCAGTTAAATCCATAATTTCTTAGCCTCCTCAGTGAAATCAACCTAAACCCATGAAAATCCAAGAGGATTTATGAGTAGAATTGGTCTCCTACAATATTACAGGTGTGTTCCACTGATCCTACTGCATTACTCTGGGATTCAATTATTTTGGGAGATATTTTTTTCTGCTACAATCCTCTTGGATTTTAGTAGATCATAAATCTGAAAGTAAATACAGAAAAGCAATAGAATCATAATAACATAAATTTCTTTTGTTGACTGGATCTCATACATTGCTTCTTTGGCCCCTAATTCATAGACACTTTGACCCCTACAGATATCTCATCCTCTAACATATACTGAATATTTGGCCCCTCCTAATTTTGTTTCATGCATAAACTTTCACATTTACTGTGGTGCTATTATATGTATTTGATAATTTATCATTATTGCTCCCAGCCTGTATGGATTTGGGCCCATCCTTATTATTACAGTGAAAGTTATTGAGTAATGATAAGTCAGTCAGTGATAGTTTGTTTGATGACTCATTCATCTTCAGTACCTACATAAACAGATTATAAAACTTTGTTTATATTAGATAGACAGTGACACAGGAGCCCAGTGATCTTGACCCCATCATTAAGCAGTGATGAGATGAAGATTGATTGTTTTTTATTGATTTATTCAACTTAAATGGCCAGTAGATAATAAAAAACTTGTATAATTATCTCAGTCAATGTTGATCTTGAACAACTCATATTATAAATCTAATTATGTTAACGGATGGTAGGACGATGAATGATAGCTTTTTCAATGATTGCTCAGCCTAGAGGGGTATGTGATTGTAAAGAAGGAAAGAGAAGGCAAAGGTTGGAAACAAGCTTAAACTACAGACTGATGTCACTGAGTGTGGTGTGTAAGGTTGTGGAAAAGATTATTAGAAAACCCATGGATGACTTTCTTCAGAGGAGAAAATAAAAATTGAGACTGCATAGCTTAGTGAAAGATCCTGTGTAACACACTTCATAGAATTTTACAAGGGACTGAGCTCGGTCTTAGACTAAACGGAAAGCTGGGTGGATTGTTTCACAAAATGGATCGAGGTGACCAAGGGAGTGCCACAGGGTTCTGTTCGGGACCATAACTCTTCTTGATATATGTAAATGACTTGCCTAAAGATATGAACTCCTACCTGAATATGTTTGATGATGATGAAAAGGTCATGAGGGAAGTGAAAATTGTGGAGGACTACTTCACCTTACAAAGGAACCTTGACAAACTCCAAAATTGGTCTGATACATGTTTCATGAAGTCTGGAGAAGGATGAGAATATTATAATTGAAAAAGAGGTAATTTAAGTATACTGTGGACCTGAAAAAGTCATTGATTATCTTTGGAAGCAGAGAGAGTGATATGGACTAGAATTGATTGGGATAAGACAAGAAGTTTATTAAGGACTTACTTGATTAAATATTAGATGATGAGACTATTATAGTAGACAGAGATGTTACAGAGTTCCAGAGACTTTATAAAAATGAAATAACTAGACCTCTTACAGTAACATTCTCAAGTAACCAGTCTATTGAAAAGCTGTTGCACAAAGTAAGGAAAATGAAGTCATATGATGTGATACATTATATGTTATGTGATATCTGACAGCATACCAAAAGAGCTCACTATCAGGCTACAGTGTAGGAACAGGAGTGTAGCATCTTGCTAGATTCTGTTGATGCAACAATGTATGATACAAAGAAGAGCAGCACCACATCTCAGCTGATACCACTCTTGATTTCTGTAGATTCCATCCCAAAAGAATGCTTCGAGTCAAAAGTGGTTTGACATCATCTCTCCTTGTGCTAACCTCAAAATTTAACCCACTTTCCCTTCGCTACAGTGTTGGTTCACTTTCCCTCTTCTGTTGTTATTACTTAGGTTTTTGCTCCGACAGTTCGCTAGACCATGCAGTACTCAGCAAACTACTGTATCACATGATTACTGCGTGGCTGTTGGCACGTCAAGAGTGGGCTGATTTTATAGCTGTTATTTTTCCTACACCTCAAAGTTTTTGAACTGTCTACCGCCTCATATCTTTCCCAGTAACTATGACTGGGTACTTTCCTCATCTTTTTCCCAAAGGCCCAGCCTTTATGTGGACTTTTGTCCATGACTGGGGCCTCCTGCATAAAAAAAAATGCAAATCTCACTTTTAAAAGTACTAAAAAGTAAATATGCGGGTGCCCAGATCACGGAATATGCATGAATATGAAATGAAATGTAAGTAACCAGCCATTTTGATATCTCATACAGTATTTCTAATATTCTGTTAATTATATTATCATTTTCTTTACTTGAATAAACAGTCAACCATATTGAAATTCTACATTATACTTTTTATGCACTCTTAAATTGTAATTTACCCAAAAGATCAATAAATTACTAACCAATAAGAGATCTGTTACTGTGATTTTTATATGGCCATAATTATTTTGTAATGAAAATATAGAAATTATCAACAGTTTTTAAATACAAGAACTTCTTACTGTAGTAAACACTATTATTGATATTCTTTTTTTTTATTATACTTGATCGCTGTTTCCCGCGTCAGCGAGGTAGCGCCAGGAAACAGACGAAGAAAAATACCCC
>JAYMFT010182847.1:0-12017 GCA_038088735.1 Panulirus argus
ACACACACACACACACACACACACACACACACACACACACACACACACACACACACACACACACACACACGCACGCATACACACACACACACGTTCTTCAATACTGTCACACAAGTTATGTTGATGTGTGAAGGTCACACTCAAGTTTCAATGTCATCTTCCCGTCATAAAATATCGGACTTGATATCGTTCAAGGAGATCACTGGGAACGATGATTGAGAGAAATTACATTTGGGTTGAAGGTGCAAGTTCATTTATTCTCAACATTTCGTTTTCTTTCTCACTGCTGATTCATTCTGATGGCCTATCTGAGTTTCTCCAAGTTGCATAACAAGATTCCATTATCTGGAAATCGGTTTCTATTGTTCCAGCCCACGACATATCTTTCCCAGTTTATTAATGACTTTTCTTTATTCATATTTGATTTCTTTTTTATTGTTTATGTGAAGTTCGAGGTACATACTGACGTTGTCCGTACCTTGGGAAGAGACCGGGCAGTCTTCTGGTTAAGTCATTTAGCTAAAACAGAGTTAATAGCCAATGACCCGGACGAATCCCTCAGGTTCTATAACGCTCGTAGACTCAAAAGACAATGGACGGGGATTCTGAGAGCAATGGACAGTTGGAAGTGTAATATGAGACAGATTCTCTTGACTTTTTTGATTCTTAAGTGCTGACTCCAGGAGTCTCAAGTGCTGACTCCAGAAGTCTTAAGTGCTGACTGCAGGAGTCTTAAGTGCTGACTCCAGGAGTCTTCTTTGCTGAGTCCAGGAGTCCTTTGTTGCTGTTAAGGCTCGCCGGACCTCAGCCTGGCACGGGCCATTCGTCTTCAACGTCCCTTCCTTGCCTTTCCAAAGATCCGCCAGACCCCCTTAGCCTGGCACCGGGCCTTATCTTCATTTGGCCCATCCCCACTCTTCACATCCCTCCTCAACGAGTCTTTATGTTGCTGGGCGAGCCCTCAGGACGAAAGAAGAGAATAGTTGCCATCCGAGATTTCAGCAAGTAACATTTCTTCCAGCGCTTATAAGGTGTGGAGGGACGGATTTGCCTCAGCGATGCGAAGATGAGAGCGCTCTTTAACGATGACTTCTTGCCAGAACCTGCTGTACATGGCGGTGTAGTTCACCCGCGCAGGCGACAAGCAACACACCAGCACGGAGGCGTTGCTCGGAAGATCGTCCTCCTGCTCCGTACATGGCCAGAACTGCTTTGGCGTCATTGAGAATTCAGATTTAAAGGTTATACACAGCTTAGCAAAGTTATTGTCATTTCTTCAAATGTGTCTACTCTCTCGTGCTGGGACTAATTCGCATCTCGAGGCGAACCAAAAGCATCGAATCGACAGTTGTTGTGAATCGTCCAGCAAGGGCTTTTACGAGTTTTTGATGGACGTCCACGTTCGTCAACTGAGGTCGTAAACGGAGATATTTCGCCTTCTGGGGTAACGCGTCTCGGGGAGACTGTCCTCAAGAGTCTTTTTCCCTCACAATGTTCTCCAAGTCAGTTGTGGACGTTAGGACACAGGCGACCCTACCTGATGACGAGTGGGTGTTACCACGCTCTCTCCGTGGAGACTGCAAACAACACTTGAGCGCCTCACTGCCTCACGTACACCGTGCAAGTTACTATACCAGAAGTACCGTGTCCCTTATGCGTCCGGGGAGACTGGGGATAGAAGTACCGATATCCGGGGAGATTGGGAGTAGAAGTACCGATATTCGGGGAGAGTGGGGGGATAGAAGTACCGATATTTGGGGAGAGTGGGGAATAGAAGTACCGATATTCTGGGAGATTGGGAGTTGAAGTACCGATATTCGGGGAGAGTGGGGGGATAGAAGTACCGATATCCGGGGAGAGTGGAGGTAGAAGTACCGCTTCCCTTCTGTATCAGGGGAAGTAGGGGGCGGGGGATGGATGGCTAGAAGTACCGCGTCCATCCTATATCCGGGGAGGGAGGGGGCGGGAGGCAGGTGTGCGGTGTCGCTCCCATGTTGTCCTGAGGGATAAGAGGCCATGCCAGTGGTGTTTAGAGATAGATGGCATCGGGACCCCATAGCGTCCCAGCGGCGGGGAAGAAGAAGAGGAGTAGGAGTAGGTGGAGGAGTAAGAGGTGGAGGAGGAGGGAGCAGAGCGCGTTCCAGTCTAGGCCTTACCAAATGGAGCCCCGGAGCTGGCCCCCGTAAATCCGTAGGAGTCCTGGACTCCAGCGGTGCCTTTCACTTCTTCGGTATACACTGTGTCCGACCACCGTACGTACGTACACACGGACTGCGTTACGGTGAGACAACTTTCCACGTGATGTGGTGATGCAGTAGCAGCTGAGGATGGGGCAGAACTCGCTGAAAAATCGTAGGGCTGTTTTATTTGTCTATGTCAGGTGTATAATGGAGGCTAGGGCGGGTGGTTGATAAGGTAATAGGATGATTTGTCCGGTTTATTAGGAAGGTTAGGATGATTGGTGGTCTAGGATAGGGTGTATGATAAGGTGATGGGATGATTCGTCTAGTTGCGGTGTATTAGGGAGGCTAGGATGATTCTTATTAGTCTGGGTCGGGTCTGGGAGGGAAAGGCGTCATCTTGCTTGGAGGGGAAGACGTCAGTCTGCTGGGAGGGTATCATTTGTTTCCTTTCACCTACAGAGGTTAGTGGCGAATAAGTCTCAAAAAATAGAGGCCGTATCCATAATTCGCTAGAGTCTGTGGCAAAATGTTCTCATGGTATTTCCTCCATACATAGTGGCACATTACCGACCGCCTCTGCACATGCGTTCATTAAATGATAAAGGTAACTGGTACCACCAGCCTCGGTTAGTCTGCCTCGACAGTTAATGCAGAGGAAGACGTGAATATATACATGTTTCTGTTGAGGCTCCGACACCACAGGAATAATGTCAGGTGTAGATCCCCGTACGAAGTGGTGCAAGGGTAATTAACTTCTTTGTTCGTAAGCGTCTTTTGCATTCCCTCCACAATGGTGAGCAAAGCCTATGGAATGATAAAAAGCCGACCCAATTTGTATCATATTTACGTCACAGACTGCATTCCGTCTTGGTGGGGCGCGATTTCTTGGGTGGGAAGTAGGTCGACCAGTTACACCATCCGCATGTTACGTTGCTGGCTTATCGACCTGTTACGCCATCCACATGTTATGGTGCTGGCTGGTCTACCACTTACGCCATCCAAGTGCTACGGTACCTTTTGGTCAACCATGGCCCTGGGTAAAGCATAAAAAAAAAAAAAAGGGGCGAAAGGAAAAGATATTCGACTAGATTTGGAAAAAAGTGGAAAATCGGCGCTTTTGTAAAAAGGTGTTCAGGTCTTCGTTGTTAGGAAATACGAGGTGGTAGCGTTACGTGTACCACATCACAGCGGTCCATCCTCGAGTTGCCAAGGGCCGCACAGTAATCATGTGGTGACGCAGAGGCTTGAGACGACCCCTCCCCCCCCTCCCCTTTCCCCCTTTCATCTTTGGCTTCCTTACTTTTACGAACTGGAAGTCCCATCGGGTTCTTCCGACTCGGAAATGCTGCTCAAGTTCTCTCAAGTGCACTTGCATCTATTTTTGATTCTCTCGGGTGAGGCGTATCACTTTTCAAAGGCATCCTATGAAGCCAAAGCTGATTGCCTAATGCCTGGTGGAATACTTCAGTGAGAGAGAGAGAGAGAGAGAGAGAGAGAGAGAGAGAGAGAGAGAGAGAGAGAAGAGAGAGAGAGAAGCCCAATTCGCGAGTTCTCCCCATAAGGCGCTAGAAGCAAGCTGCCAGGTGTATGGTCTCGTATCACACGTACAGAGTTATGCCGTTACGACCCTCTTTGAGAGGGACGTTTATACGACCTCCAAGGACGACCCCCGAGGACTGCCGTGCTCAGTGGCTGTACCGATGTGCTCAAAATGTGCCCATCCAGACACTCAGAATGAACACCTTTAAAAACAGACATATATACGTATATGTAACTTTACGATCTATAGAACACTAGACATGGTAGGGTCTATCCTAGCTGACGAAACGCTTAGTTAAAAAGAATACGTTCGTCTGTAAAAGATAAAGAAAATGAGTTTTTTGATTGATATTTCAAGTGGCAATTTCTTGTGGAATTCAGTATTTTTCAGGTCCCGTAAAAATCAGCGTTATTCATTATTCTCTGGATATACTGTCACTCTGTGGCGTATTTTGCTTAACGGTGTTTATGTTTTATGAATACAAGGAACAGTTTATACTGTCTGGGTTGGCATTTCCTCATGCCGTGTTAGTCTGGAGTAGCAGCAGGTGGAGGCGTTGCCTAACCCACAGTTACTCCGTGTTTTATTTTATATTTTAATGAAATTCCTGCACGTCAGAGGGAGACACACGACAGAGGACAGGTAGATGGGACGTCCCATCAGTGCTGCACGTAGCTCCCCCAGCGTTCAGACAGTCAGGTAGCAGGTCCCTTAGGGTTCAGGGTCAGCAGTAAAGTCTACCAGGGCCCGGAGTCAGCAGGAAGTGCCCCAGGGTACGGAGTTAGCAGTTGGTCTCCCAGCGCCCGGAGTGAGCAGGAAGTGCCCCAAGGTACGGAGTCAGCAGTAGGTTTCCCAAGGCCTGGAGTCAGCAGGAAATCCCCCAGGGTCCACAGTCAACAGTAGGTCTCCCAGGGTCGGGAGTCAGCATGTGGACCACAGACTCGTCATGGGCCTCACTACGGTTGGGAAGTGCCTCGCATCGTCTAACAAATACACTCGCTATCTCCCTCTTGACTGTAGAAACAGCCCATTGATTTCTTATCATCTTATCCCTAATAATTAGAAGTGTACCTCATTCATCCGAACTGGAAAGCTGCCAAGGGAAATCGTGTCGTATTGCTGAGTTCCGCCAGGACATACATAAGTGATCACAACAGGAAATATCACAGAGACAAGGACACTTGGACATGACAGGAGGCTGCACTAGCTGTCACTATATCTTAGGATGAGGATGAGTTATCCTGGAGCCTGACACTTGACTTGAAGACCATAGGAGGTTATCCTCGAGGCTAACACTTGACTTGGGGATCAGAAGAGCTGCTCTTGGGGGCTGTGATTCTTTGCTGAACATCAGAAAGTAAAAGTTGCCCTTCTTTGTTAGAACATGATCTTAAAATGAAAGAATATTGTCTTATAAGTCGTCGCATCCTGAAGGATGACTGTTTGCCTCAAGACAGATTGCAATGTGGCCTGTATGTTCACTCTTCACCTGTAGGACTAACGTCATGTTGACCTGTAAGTTAACTCGTTACATCAACTATAGGAAAAAGTAGTCCCGATTGGACGATTCTCCAAGGACTGTATAAAGTTGTTCTGTCAGTTTGATTTATCATCTTAACGCTTGCTTAAGCCCGAGTAGCAGGCTGATTCTCCTGACCCTGTCTTAATAGTTGTCCGTCTCCCTCCATTTTTCTTTTCCTTATATCCGGAAAATCCACCCATCTCCCCAACCCCTCCGTCTTTCGGTACTGAGCATATACGGTTACCAGCGTTGTGAAAGACTGACGTCACACAGGCGTTGTGATAGGTTAGGCGTCGCAAGTGTTGTGAAAGTGTGAAGGCTTCTCTTGGGGGCTTCCTCGTAGCCGTCTAATGAAATCGTCCAGTTAATCTGGTCGGGAGCCGACCGACCCAGGCAGGTTTTTTTTACTTCTTTCTTGAGGCCCGTCTACTTGTTTGTGGTCAAGATTCTAGACGATCCCGCAGACCCCTGTGGGTAGCAGCAAAGGCGATGATGAAACTGGGTTGATCTGGTTTGATATGCATCTTTTGAGGAAGGAGTGGTGTGGCTTAAATGACATTTGCCACTTATAAGCAAATTGTTGATTGATTGAGTGCTTTTGTTACAGCTGATTTCACTTTTTTATGTTGGAGGGTCGATTCAGCCCTGGGTAAAAGTTATTGAGGTCTGGCTGTATGTGAAACATGAAAATAAAGTGGAAAAAATAAAGAAAATACGAGGGTCTTAGCTATTAGAAAAGACATGAGAACATAAAGAATTCCAAAGCCAAGCCTTATAGGGAAAGAAACAGATGTAACAACATCCCACCCGTGCATTGCCAACGGCCACTCAGTAATTATGTGGCGTGGTCGGTTTCCGAGTATTTTGTGACCTAGCTGTATGGTAGAAGCCTGAAAGGCAGCCAGTTTTCGGGAACGTAAACCGAAATGATGACCATAAAAAAATAGAAAGAGAACCAGCACTGCGGCGCGGAGCAAGTGGGTCAAGTTCGGAGGTCAGATTGGAAGCGTCGATAAGTCGGATCGCTTTGGACTCAGCTCTTGCCAAGTATGTAGAGTTGAAACCTCCCCAGATGTGAGAGCAGTACACCATACAGGGACGACTCAGTACTTTTGAGTAACTGGGATGACTGTTTGGAAAAATAAGAATTTACGACATTTTAACAGGACTTCCAGTTTCTGAGAAGAAGACTTAGCTCTGTGTGTAATGTTGGGTTTCCAAGACAAGTTAGATGTTACAGTGATGCCAGGGATGTGTATTGTGCTGACTGTTAGAGTTATACAACCAGTAAAGGAGACAGTGAAAGATGAGGGGTTTAGTAAGAGGAGGAGGAAGAAACTGGGTTTTCCAGGTGTTAAACTATTTTGCTTTTGCCCCACTGAGAAATCCTCTTCAAATTTGAGTCCATAGAGATGCCTGCAGCGGGACGAGACTTGGGTCAAGCTACAGAAGACGGAGCGGACTTGAAAGAAGTGGAAGAGTGCAGAGTTGAGTAATCAGTGTGTCAGTTATTTGCAGGAGAAAGGATCTCGTTTATTTAAAAAAAAAAAAAAAAAAAGAGGAGGAAGTGCGTAGGATGCAAGACAGAATCCTGAGGGACGCCGTCATAAGTAGGGATAGAGGGCAAGGTTGATCCACCAACGCTTATGGAGACATTCCGGCCGGGGAGAGAGAGAGAGAGAGAGCGAGCGAGCTAGAGAGGAAAGCCAAAAGGGGGAAGTTTGGAGATCAGATCCTAGTGCCACATCTTATCATAACAGGCTCTCGATATGTCAAGGGCTATGACAGGATTCCTCGGAATCTCTCCGAAAGGGACTTTTAGATACTGGAGAAGTCAGAGCAACAAGACCATTGCTGAAGAGGTCACGACCAATTTCCTGCTTTGGGGTAGGCTGTAACAATACTTGTTTCCTGGAAGATGAAGAAGAAGAAAGCGGCGTTCGTTTTCCTGCAGAAGTGAAACAAAACTAGCGAGCGAGTTTGTGATTGGTTTATGGCGTGTATGAACGAAGCTCTGATTGGCTGATGAGGTGTGACATGGTGATTGGCTGATGGTCCGTGTTGGCGAGCCTTTGATTGACAGATTGTGTAACTTGTGACGTATACGAGAGAGGAATTGATTGGTAATTTTTTTTAAGCAATATGTTAATTGACCAAAGCGTTGATCGTTTCATGATTGTTTGAGCGAGATGGTGATTGGGCCATAATGTATGATAGCACTGCTCTGATTGGTTGAAAATGTAAGTGGACCATAATGTATGATAGCACTGCTCTGATTGGTTGAAGATGTAAGTGGACCATAATGGATGATAGCACTGCTCTGATTGGCTGAAAATGTAACTGGGCCATAATGTATGATAGTACTGCTCTGATTGGTCCAAGATGTAAGTACTTACTTGCTTGTTACTTACGTTAGTGGGGGACTGATTTGCTGGCTCAGTTCACACACCAGATAGAAAGATAACAAGTGACTACAGTGATCTTGCAGTGCCCTTCATGGCTCACTGCAGACACCTGGCAGAAAAATAACGGTGTTTCCAGTGATATTACGGAAGCCTCCATTCGCAGTGAAAGATAATGTAAGGCAGTGAATTTATAGAACTTACAGTGACCTTTGTCTTATAGTGACACGGTAATGTGTAGTGATTTATATCAACCTACTTCGACATATGGTGACTTAAACAGTGACATGTAGTGGCCCACAGGCATCGTAAAGTGACTTAAGTGAATATTTCAGTGCCGAAACAGCGATCTACAGTGACCCATTTTTTCATCATATAGGACAAAAGCGACCTCCCATCAGTCGTCAGTATCCAGACAGTGATCCAACAGTGCCCATACCGCTGCCCACGGTGACCAGACAGTGAGTGACCTACATTGATCGCACAGTGACTCACTGTGCCCTTCCCGTCCATCACTGATCTATAGGAGCCTGCAGTGACCTTCACTAATGGTACAGTGATGTACCGTTCCGCGCAGTGACCTCCAGTAGTCTGTACATTGATTAATGACCACCAGTGATTTGACGTCGGCTCCCAAAGGACTGTGTGCCCTGACCTCACAGTGAGTAACAGAGACCCCTAGAAGCACTGAAATTCAGCGACATAGAAAGAGAAAGCCAAAGATATCGTATCCCTGAGCTAAAAAGATTAATGATGCTGACAGATGGCATAGACAGTGTCTGACCTTGGCTCCGCGTTGTGCCGCTTCCTCCACTCGTGTGGCTCCCCAGCTGGTGACACATATGGCTCCCCAGCTGGTGACACATGCGACTCCCCAGCTGGTGACACATATGTCTCCCCTGCCGATGATACATATGGCACGCAAGAAGTCTAACTTACCCCATATAAAAGGGGCATACTCTAAAGGAGTCCACATTTCCCTGCAGCTGGAAGGAGGGCAGTCTTGGGCCGCAGGAGCCTGTAGAAGGAGTTCCTGGGAAACACAAGGACTCCTTCGTCTATACGTATATATGTAGCCTTGTGTTGCAAATTGCAAATTGCCTTGTATGTCCTCAAGCTCTCTGCAAGCTGTTTCAAAGCTGCAATCCTGAATAATTTGCGTAGACTTGCAAATGTTTACGATCTTTCAGGGGATCGTTTAGTTCACAGCAGTAAAATCAGTAGCAGAGTCGTGCTGGCCGTGGTACGATCCTTGAACACAACGGTACGATCCTTGAACACAACGGTACGACCCTTGAACACAACGGTACCATCCTTGAACACAACGGTACGATTCATTGAGTACAGCAGAACTATCCTTAGGTGTGATGATCTTGCGTTCAACCCTAGGGCCAAGTTAGTAAGTGGTCAGGTCAGACGGCAGGCCCTCACACTCACGGGTCGTACCGTCGTGCTCACGGGTCGTTTACCGTCGTTCTCAAGGGTCGTTTACCGTCGTGCTCAAGGGCCGTTTACCGCCGTGCTCAATGGTCGTTTACCGTCGTGCTCCAAGGGTTTGCAATGACTCGAAAACACGTAGAGAACCAATGCTTTGGAGTGAGAGGAGGAGGGAATACTGGCCTAACACCACACAGTAGTATCACATCTTATAACAGAAGCGCCCAGGTCTTCTCTCCCCATCACTCTTTAAACAGAAGCTTTTAAAAGCCTTCCCGTACCATATCTATTTCCTGGCAAGATATTAAAAGGTACCACGGTAGTGGCAAGGTACCACCAGGTACATTACACCAGTAGGTATTAAGGTACTAGGTATTTGTGAGGTACCAACAGGTACACTACATTGTGTTAAGACGCTAAGGTACCACGGTGCTGGTGAGGTACAAACTTATCCTATGGTAACTGAGGGAGGTACCAAGAGTTCCTGTAGTAACTGGGGAGGTTAAGAGATCCCATGGTAACTGGACTAGGTACCAAGAGATCCCATGGTAACTGGAGGAGGTACCAAGAAATCCCATGGTAACTGGGGGAGGTACCAAGAGATCCTGTGGTGACGAGAAGGTATCAAGAGATCCTATGGTAAATGGTGAAGGTACCAACAGGTGCTATGGTAACTGGGGAGGTACCAAGAGTTCCTTTGGTAACTGGGGAGATACCAAGAGGTCCTTTGGTAGCTGAGGAGGTTCCAAGAGGTCTTTTGGTAACTAGGAGGTACCAACAGGTCCAATGGTAACTGGGGAGGTACCAAGAGTTCCTGTAGTAACTGGGGAGGTACCAAGCAATCCTGTGGTAACTGGGGAGGTATCAAGAGATCCTATGGTAATTGGGGAGGTACCAAAAGGTCCTATGGTAACTGGGGAGGTACCAAAAGGTCTTATGGTAACTGGGGAGGTACCAAGCAATCCTGTGGTAACTGGGGGAGGTACCAAGAGGTCCTGTGGTAACTATGGGAGGGTACCACCAGGTATGAGGCTAATGGGGATGTCCCTCAGCCCTACATGCCCCTACCTCTCCCCTCCAATACACCAACTTTCTCCTGCATTCCGGGAAAGTTTTTTTTTTCTTTTACATTTTTTTTTATATTTTTCCTTCCTCCAGTTGGGTAAAAGTCTTATCCCTGCGGGGCCTGGTGTCCCGTTATGGCCGCGTGCGGCTTGTCCTGTGCCGCTACCTGGCCTTCTGCGGCAGGCAAGGGTATAGCGCAGGGGGAGAGGAGAGAGAGAGGGGGGTGGGGGGTTTGCTCTGCGTGGGAGGGGAGGGGGGGGTTAATGACGAGCCTTGAGTATTGTGGTTGTGGGAGGGGGGGGGGTTGAGGAGGGGGCGGGTGAAGGGAGGAGGGGAGGGGGGGGGCTGTAAACGAAAGTATTCCCCTCCCCCCACAACCCCCAAGGCAGCTCGACCTTTCTCGCTCGTGAGTCATTGTTTGGGGCGCCATTAACACTTATCTCTGTCCTTCACGACTTTCTCGGACCTGTACAACGCCCGGGGCTCGGTATATTTGCTTGTACAACACCCGAGGCTTGGTATATTTGCTTGCACAACACCCGGGGCTTGGTATATTTGCTTGTACAACACCTGGGGCTCGATATATTTCCTTGTACAACACTAGGGGCTCGGTATATTTGCTTGTACAACACCTGGGGCTTGGTATATTTGCTTATACAACACCTGGAGCTCGGTATATTTGCTTGTATAACACCCGAGACTTGGTATATTTGCTTGTGCAACACCTGGGGCTCGGTATATTTCCTTGGGCTCGGTATGTTTCCTTGTACAACACCTGGGGCTCGGTATATTTGCTTGTACAACACCTGAAGCTCAGTACTTTTGACTAGACCTCCTGCGGCTCGATATCGTAAACTGTGACACGCCTACAGCTTTATATATTTGACTATAACACCTACAGCTTGGTGTATTTGACTACACCACCAGTGGCGTTCTGTACTTGGATGTCCCACATTTTTGGACGGGGTTATAAACCGTCCAGAGCATTTACTGGTGAAAGTCCGTCATCCACAATCATGATTGGTGCCCTTAAAACTGACCATAGATATTTATTGGGCCCACTTAAGCCATCAGGATTTTATTTTACGTGTTCACAGTAACGAATCCCTTTAAACACACTGTCGCTCTTTATGTACACACACACACACACACACACGCACACACACACACACACACACAGCGTTTTCTTTCAGGGCAAACTGAGAAGTCTTTAGCTTTCAGACGAAAGCGATAGAAACTTTATGTGAATACTTGCCTTTTTTTCTTTTTTTTTACACCTTCCGTGGTCAGAATTACCCTTGAGTTCAGGTATTATTTATTTCTTGTGAAGTCTGCCTGTCTCATTCACTGTTCCTTGTTCAGAGGTCAGCGTGTCTCATTCACTGTTCCTCTTTCAGAAGTCTGCGTGTCTCATTCACTGTTCCTCGTTCAGAAGTCTGCGTGTCTCATTTCAGTGTTCCTCGTTCAGAAGTCTGCGTGTTTCATTTCACCGTTCTTCGTTCAGAAAATACCTTACAAAATTCACTGAAGATTTTCAGAATGTAAATTAAAGTTTATTTCTGAACTGACATGAGTTGGTGTGTGTGTGTGTACCCGTCTCCCGTGCAGAGTTACAGTGATGTTTATGTGGGGTGCGGGTGTGTGTGTGTGTGTGTGTGGCTTCAGCCCCTCTACGGTCTGCTGGGGGTCAGTATATGAGAGGTCAGAAGGCCGGAGGTCAAGCCCACAGAATGGAGAACAAGTGCAGGGGAGGAGGTGGCGGACGGACCAACTTCATGGACCCCTGAAACTGAGAGAGAGAGAGAGAGAGAGAGAGAGAGAGAGAGAGAGAGAGAGAGAGAGAGAGAGAGAGAGAGGAGGGGGGGGGG
>JAYMFT010182858.1:0-12017 GCA_038088735.1 Panulirus argus
CTCTCTCAACCACACTCTTTTTATTACCACACATCTCTCTTACCCTTACATTACTTACTCAATCAAACCATCTCACAACACATATTTTCCTCAAACATTTCATTTTCAAAACATCCACCCTCCTCCGTACAACTCTACCTATAGCCTATGCCTCGCAACCATATAATATTGTTGGAACTACTATTCCTTCAAACATATCCATTTTTGCTGTCCGAGATAATGTTCTCTCACTAGCTTTCAGTTGGTTTTAAAATTTTCCTCTCTACAAGTTTTGCTTCATCAGACAAAGTGTGAATTAATTGTCCTATATTCACTTTCATTTAATACTTGAAATACAAGAGACGTTTCAGAAATAAATTGAAAATGAATATAGGACATTTAATTCAGACTCTATCTTATGACACAAACGAGTGGTGAGAAAAATTGGAACAAAAGCGTGTTAAATATGCGTTTGTCTTTAACAGACTGTATATCAATGAAAATATTCTGCCTGTTTACAATATATATATATATATATATATATATCGGTCTACATTAGGTCCCTTCTTATCGACCGACGTTAAAGAGGAGGATAATTGGCTGCGTTGGCTGACAGCCTGGCGGAGAATCCGTGAAAACCAGTGGTGTAAAACTCACCATAATAAACAAATGGTAAACACATTAATCACTTCTCAAAGACTTTCTCTTACTTCATATTTCATCATACACGTAATCATTTCTGTAAGTTCTTATGTGCAATTCTGGTTTGTAAGTTATATGGAATATAATCTAAAGCCTAAAAATAAGCGAACAGCGGTTTGCCAAATCACACAGAATTACCTATAAACACAAAGTCCAACAATTCTTTCTTACACCATCCTCTCACACACACTCATAACTGCTTACTATAACCAACACCCTGCACATGACGACGCATATTCCTTACCACTGTGACCACTTTCCGAATATTCTGGACTTGTTTTTCACCTCTAGTCCATCTCACTGTAAATACACGATCTCGCCCCCAGTTGGTTCATCTGATCACATTCGCATATATGTATCCATTCTAACGGTACCTCCCCCTCCAGCAGCCTAAGCGTAAATACTGGCACTTGAACAAAGCTGACTGGAATAATTTACGTAACTTCTTTTCTGACTCTCTCTGGGTAAATTACTCTCTCTTATGTGGTGATGCTTCTTTCTTCGCCAAACGCAAATCAGAGGTAATTCTTGAAGGATGGAAGCATTTATCCCCTCTTCCTCCAAGATTGCTTCTTCTTCCAATGCATGGTCCAACCGTTCCCGTTCTGAGGCCACTCAGATAAGGGATCAGGCATATCGGGCTTCGAAAAACTCTCCTATCTCTTGTCTCCCATTCAGCATTTATCACTGCCCTTAAACGCTGCAAGCGCGTTATCCGTGAGGCGAAGCGTTCATTTATTCAAAGGAAGTGCGACAACCTATCCTCGTCATCTACTGATAGGTCTTTCTGGTATTTAGCTAAGGGCATCTCTAACAACTTCTGTCGCTCTACCTCTCAGTTTTCCCTCCTGATAGTACTATAGCTGTCTCTCACGTTGACAAAGCAACTCTCTTTGGTTCCCGTTTCTTCTGTAACTCCACCTTGGATGACTCTAACATTCCCTCACCCCCTGTTGCTCCTCTTACTAATCCTATGACTCTTCCCGTAATCTCTTTTCGGACTGTCCGAAAAGCAATTCTTTCTCTGGACACGAGCAAGGCATCCATCTCCGTGAGTGTGCCTCTGCACTTGCACCTATGCTTGCTAGTCTATTTCGTTTCTGTTTAAAATCCAAAACTTTTCCTTCTCCTTGGAATTATGCTTTGATACATCCCATCCCTAAGAAGGATGACCGTTCTGACCCCTCTAACATTCGTCCTATTCCTTTGACATCTATCCTTTCCAAAGTCTTTGAATCCTTCCTCAACTCCCATATTCTTAAACACATCGAAAATCACAGTCTTCTCTCTGATCACCAGTATGGCTTCCGTGAGGCGAGATCCACTGGTGATATTCTTTCCTATCTCACTAATCTGGACACAAGCAAGGCTTATGGTCCTGATGGCATCCATCTCCGTGTGCTGAAATAGTGTGCCTCTGAACTTGCACCTGTGCCTGCTCGTCTATTTCGTTTCTTTTTAAAAACCAAAACTTTTCCTTCTCCATGGAAACATGCTTTGATACATCCAATCACCAAGAAGGGTGACCGTTCTGAACCCTCTAACTATCGTCCTGTTGCTTTGACATCTACCATTTCCAAAGTTTTTGAATCCCTCCTCAACACCCATATCCTTAAACACCTCGAAAATCACAGTCTTCTCTCTGATCACCAGTATGGCTTTCGTAGGGCGAGATCAACTGGTGATATTCTTTTCTATCTTACTAACGTCTGGTCATCATCCCTGAGAGATTTTGAGGAGTCACATGTAGTTGCGTTGACATATCTAAGGCTTTTGACAGAATGTGGCATCAGGGTCGCATCTCTAAACTTCCCTTTTTTGGCTTCCCTCCCTCCCTTTGCTCCTTCATATCTAGCTTCCTCTCCGGTCGATCTATCTCTGTGACTGTTGATGGATCAGCCTCTCCCCTTTTCTCCATCAACAACTGTGTCCCTCAAGGGTCTGTCCTGTCCCCTACGCCTTTTCTCCTTTTCTTTCAACGATTTCCTCTCTATAAATAATCCAGTGCACTCATACGCTGACGACTCAAAGCTGCATTCATCCACATCCTTGAATTCTGCTCCCTCTTCTCTCACTCGATCTACATCTCGTCTTGACACAGCTTCCTCAAGAAACTCAGACTTGGATAGGATATCTCGGTGGAGTACACAAAATCTTGTTAAGCGTAATGCCTCCAAGACCCAGTTTCTACCCATCTCTCTATCGAAAACTCCTCACAACTCTCATCTCTCCTTTGACGTTTCTGTAATTCCACCTCTTGACTCAGTGAGCATACTTCGTATTACTGTAACACCCACTCTTTCTTGGAAACCCTATACTACAGGGAATGTAAGTCTGCCTCTCTTCTGAACAGTTGATCCGTTTATACAAGAAACTGATTCGTCTTTGTATGGAGTATTGCTCTCACATTTGGGATGGTTCTAGCTCTGCATCGTTACTTGACAGAATTGAGTCGAAAGCTGTCCGACTTATAACTGTCCCAGGCTTACTTCCAAACTTGATCCCCTTGCCCTACGCCACAATATTGGCTCACTTTCCCTCTTCTATAGGTATTACTTTGGTTTTTGCTCCCGAGAGCTGGCTGTTTGTTTGCCCACACCAATAGCTAGACCACCTAATACTCTGCAAACTGCTGCGTCACATGATTATTGTGTGGCCATTAGCAACTCAAGAATATGCCGTTTTGATAACTGCTTCTTTCTTTACACGTCGAAGCGTTGTAACTCTCTACCTTCTCATGTCCTTCCCAGTAACTATAACTTGGCACATTTCAAAAGACAGTTTTTTTTTTCACTTTCTCCAAAATTCGTAAATACTTTCCCTTGTCTTTTCTTTTTCCGTTTCATAATTCTCTCTATATTACAATTAGGACCAGGCCTTGATATGGACTTTTGTCCGTGACTGGAGCCTTTAACATAAAAAAGAATATATCTTGTTATCTTGTGACTGATTAGAATTCCATCCTTACCTTGCATCGCTGACAGCGGCGTCTTGTACTTCAGTATAGGCCTGTAGTAGGGTTTCTGTGCTTGTGGATAAGGTTTTGGGCTTGTAGTCAGATCCCCTAAGTGGTTTTCAGTGTCGTGAACTTGTGACTGCGTTCCTGTACTTGTGAGAACGACCTCTGTCTCCGTGTCAGAGACTAGGTCTCTTGGCTTGATGCGTAATGACTATATACCTGTGGCTAGGGGCCCCCTTCGTCACGGGCGTCTATGGCTGTAGAGACGATCCTGTGCCTGCTAAGGGGCTGTGACGTGTGCACAGGTCTGGCGGCCTGTGAAATTTTCTTGTCTTGGTATTGTTTTTCATGCAGACGTTGCGATGAGTGAAGATGATCAGCCAAGGGAACCATTTTAGTGGATATTGAAGATTATGGTAGACCATAATCAGAAAGATACTGTCGATTTCTTGATTTATTATTATTAAGTTAAGAATATAAACAACAAGAATGGAGTGTCATACAATCCGTTTTCTAACGAATATAAAGATTTGCTAGGTCTGAAACGCGTTTTTCTTTTTTTTTATTTCATGGTTGTTTAACAATTTTTTTTTCTTTTAATAATTTCTTACTTTTTTCTTATCATTAACCTCCATGTATCAGTACAACCAACAAGCTTCAAGTTCAGTTAACTAGATGAATTGCAAATAAAAGCCTGTTGCTGAATTGGTGTCTGATGATGAATTACTTGTTCTACATACACGAGTGTCGAGCCATCGCCTGGGAGTTCTCAGACGAGAGATAAACAAAAGCAGACATCCCACAGGTAAACGCTGTAGCGCCCAAAACAGAAAACGAATGTCATCGTTCTCAAAATATGGATAATTTTTTTTTTTCCCAGGCTAAAGTAGTCGACTTACATCATTATCTTTTCCACGGCTTCGGAAAATTATACCTTTCCACCCGCCCCTCGCATGCTAAACGCGAAGTACAGGAATATTATGATGAAATACATGTCAGGCGTGAGACGCTGCGGTTTAGATCCGCCGAATACGAGAGAATTTGGCGGAATTTGTCTGTTTAATGCTCACCCTGAGGGGTAGACCTCCGAGCACGCACGACAAGCAGGAGCCTTTGAGCACGACTGCGCTGCCCCTTTGAGCCCGAAGGTACGACACGTGAACACGACGGTACGATCCTTTAGCACGACAGATCAAACCCTGTGTCAGTCTCGTGGTGTGGGTGTGAAGGTTTATGGCACAGTTAGAAGCTCCTGAGAAGGCTGTACGCACGCTCCCCATGTGACGATTCCCCTCGTTAGGATGCGTCTGGCGGAGGCCGTTGCTCAGCGTGCATGGCGCCTTAACGCAAAGACCGACACAATCGAACAGGAAATTTCCTGGTTGTTTCGTAGCCGGTAAAATGATTTTACGTATTTCATGGCGTTTGCTAGAGAACTCAAAACTCGTCTATTGCAAGTTGCCGATCGCTCGTAAGGACTGTTTCCGAACCTGTGTTGGCTACGCATAAAATGTTATTTAAGCGAATTTCGTCACCCATCAGTATGTATTTATCAGTGCGGACACAAGCTCTTGAAGCTATGTTTGCCCGTAAATAACTGATCCTTTGTCGCTATCTTTATCTTCCTCGTGTAATTAAGTTTGTAATTACCTATCGGTACAGTACGGGGAAAGGAAGGGAGGTGGTTCAACGCTTGTGGGGAACCCATCCCCAGAACTTTCTCTGCGATCATGCCATTTTCTAAAACTCTTGCACGACCTCAGCATTCACCATATCATTACGTAGGTTACTCCATTGCGTTCAGGACTGTGTGTAACCCTGACCTCAGCTACGGCATGTTGATCACAACTGACGTCTGCAATACCTGCAGAGAATCTAATGTGTTCATACCTGTAGTGTTGTCACTGTGTTGGGCTGTTGTTCCCAATAATATTTTTTGTAAACTTATCCGTGATCTCCCGTCCCAGTGCGTGCAGTAAGACTTTATATCTGTTATTTATATATATATATATATATATATATATATATATATATATTCTTTTTTTCTTGGAGACTGGGGCTCGTAAAGAAAATGATTAATCATATACGTTATATAGTGGTGCAGGGAAGGACATCTACCAATTCAGAAGACAAAATCAAGAAAAAAATATGAACAATTGACGCAGTTTATTATACTAAGGCTTATTACTTTCATAGTCTTGTGAGAGTGTTTATGGAGAGCGTGGCTTCAGTTATGTTTTCAACGCCTCATGTTGATTACCTATAACTAATCAAGTTATTCATTAGCTTGTTCTTGATGACGACTTTCCTACAAGTGTGAATCGTAGAAGGTGTAGACAAAAGCCTTATCGACGTCTTACCTGCTCGTGTATTGGGGGACAGTGCACTGTGTCATGAAATGCTTAATGATCTATAACACGCTCACTTTTTGTAAATGAGGTTCACATAAAGTCTACTTAATCTTTAAGTTTAAGATATGTCGTTATACTTTCAAATGTCTTATATCCTGACAAATCTGGCTCCAAAAATAGATGTCGGGTTTGAAATGATACTCTCTCGATGGAAGATTACCAATCGAAAGATCTTTTCTAACAGATCACAAAAGTTATGACGGTCTCTGTGTGACACACGCTGGAAATTCCTAAAAAGATTCAAATTTTGTTTTCGCCATCTCGGCCACGGGAGTCGCATCCAATGGCGGGGAGAATTTCTGCGTCGCTGACAGTTGGGAAAGAGATTATTCTTCCTCGACTTAAACAGATTGACAAAATCTCTCTCTCTCTCTCTCTCTCTCTCTCTCTCTCTCTCTCTCTCTCTTATCAATAGCCATGTTTCTTCATTGTTGATAAACAGACTAAAATTGTTTTGCTGTTCTCGCCCCTCTCAAATACTATAAGTACTTTCGGAAGTCATAAATATCAACCGTTTAAGCCCAGTAGGGGTTTTAAGGGGCTGGTGAAAGCGTTGTTGAGACAAATGCAAAGTGGAATATTACGTCGTGCATAGCTGAGCGGCGTTCCGTCCGCCACACAGGTTGCCAAGAGGCGGCGGCGGCGGCACACGAACCACAGGTTCCCCTCCATCATCTCCCGCTACTCCCCACCTGTCTGCTCATCGCCACAATAATGCCCGCCGTTTCCAGCAGACCTCAGAGGGATGAGTTGTGGATACCTCAACAGATGACACTTTTCGTGGTATGATTTGTCCTTGTGTTTCTATCCAGCAACACAATTTTCGATGCTGTTATTATGAATTATCTCAAATTCTCCTCCTCCTCCTCCTCCTCCTCCTCCAACGCCTCCACCTCCTTGTGAGGAAATTGCAAATGGTCGGATCTTTTACCATCCGTGATTCCATTATTTCGTGAGGATTCGATCACGTTGGCTGTTCGATCCCTTTAAGACAATGTTTCAGCAAAGGACTGTGTAACATCACATTCAAATGCTCCAGGCTTGATTAACATGGCTATGTTCCAGACACATCAAGGCCATGTTCTAGACTTATCAAGGCTGTTACAGACTCATGAAGACTATGCTGCAGACTCCTCAAGGCTTTGTTCCAGGCTCATCAAGATGTTTCAGACTTGTCGAGTTGATGTCCAGGCTCTTCAAGACTATGCTCCAGGTTCTTTAAGGCTTTGTTCCAGACTCATTAAGGCTATTTTCCAGGCTAATCTAACTTGTGTCCCAGACACACCAACGGTATGTTTCAGACTCCTAAAAGCTTTATTCCGGACTCATCAAGACCACGGTCGAAACTCATCAAGTCTATGGTCTCATTATATCGTTGAATAACTAAGACAAGCAGAAGCTTGAAGTAAAGTAATGGAGGGAAGAAGAGCTAATAAACGGGATGAATCCAAAATTAAATGAGGATTGATTTAGTTGACAGAGTGCAGGTCTCATCAGATGTACACAACCTCTGAGTTTCCCTGCCGAGAAATCTTGGAAAATAAGTGTCGCTAAAGATTAATGACCTGCAGAATACCGCGAGAATATTAAAAACAGACGGAGGGAAGAATGAGGTGAGAAAGATATGCGTAATGAGGAGTCATTTGCCAAATTGCGCGGATGATTCGCTCATTAGCGTACGACAGAAATGGCGAACGCATTTTTTGAGGGAAATTCACGATAACAGGTTCCCGGTACGAAGAGAGGAGGTTGTGGCGGGAGTGAAAAGACGATGGGTGATGATACGAGAGCCCTGGAATACCTCAGATGGTAATGATGACCTTAGTCCGTGTGTAGTGTGTGGAGAGAGTGTTGCAGGAGGGGGAACACCACTGAGTGGACAGCACGCAAGACTCTCCCTGAGGACTCATTGTGAATACTGAGGAGATATGGAACACTCAGGTTATTGTGGAAAACTAAACGTACAGCGTCACTCTATACTGCAGCTAAGCGCTCTTCGTCTGCACTTGATTCAGGCTCACGTGAATAAGTGGAATTATGATCATCAGAAGGATAGACAGACGGATTGACTGAAAAATAGACAGACAAGTTTGAATGCTAAGCACCACTGCATCCTTGAACTCATGATTCTATCAAAGACTTGGATTTACACTTACAAACGCTTACACTCACACTGGTCCATCCAGCTGTCTGAGGTATGGGTAGGAGCTGGGAGTGTGTGGCAAGAGCAAAGACGAGCGAAAACAGAAGGTGGAGTCATTACCCCAGCAGGAGCAGAGCGGGACTTGAAGGGCCTCCCCTCAGCAGGTGGTAGTGGAGGATCCTGCGTGACCTTGCTGGTCCATCAGGCAGCAGCCATCAGGAGCTCCTCCTGATGATGATGATGTCCTTACGACGCGCGCCCTAATGGAGTGTATCCTGTGGGACCAGCCTCACCCGGGTCCTTCATGCTGGGTTTTGCCTTCGGAGGGAGATGGAGCCCGGGACCTTCCATGGCTATGCAAAGTGTTTAGTATCGGATACTGGATTTGTGTGGGTGTGTGTGTGGGGGTGATTATGTATTTTGCGTGTGTGTTGAAACAACTGCCTATTACGTTCAAAGCTATTATAAGAAAGAGAGAGAGAGAGGTAAATACAAGAGCAACGATGCCCACAAGAGACAGACGGCATTATGAATGAATCAACGTACTGTGGGGAGGGAGTGGAGGGAAAATTCGCGGGGATAAGGTGGAGGGAAAAAGGGGGGAAGACAACGGAGGGAAACTCGGCGATGATAATGATATGATACCATGGCCGATGTAAAACTGTGGCCACGGATTATTCTGCAGGTAATGATAATCATTTATGGGAATTATCAGGCGATTATCTTCACTGACGTCAGGATCCGTGACCTCTGGAAAACAGAAAAAATTATAAAGTTTGACTGTTAAAGGGAGAAAGCGGTAGTGTGCATGGATGGTACTTTGAAGTACGTAGCACAGGGGAAGTACAAAGCCTAGCAGAAGTACATAGTACATAAGAACTGTATGGTGTATCGGAAGTACCTTAATACATCAGAAGTATTTGGTATATGGGAAGTACTTGATACATATGAATTACGTGGTAAATGGGAATATTCGGCAAGCTGCTGCGTCACATGATTATTGTGTGGCCATCGGCAACTCAAGGGTGTTCCGTTTTGATAACTGCTTCTTTCCCTACACGTCGAAGCTTTGGAACTCTCAATTTGTCTTTCCCAATAACTATGACCTGGCTCATTTCAAGAGACAGGTTTTTCATTTTCTCAAAAATTCGCAAATGCTTTCCCTGTCTGTTTTTCCCCTTTTGTCAGTTCTCTCTATATTTCAATAAGGGCCCGGCCTTGATGTGGACTTTTGTCAGTGACTGGAGCCTTCAAAATACAAAAAAAGTGAAGTATATAGAACATGTGAAGTTCATAGTACATGACAATTACATAGTACGTTGGGAGTACATAGTACATAAGAAGCACATAGTACGGGAGAACATATCACATAGGAAGTGCATAGTACATGGGAAGTACATAGTACATGAAAAGCACATAGTACAGAAGTACATGGTACATGTGAAGTACATGGGAAACCTACATAGCAGAAGATTAGATGGCCTGTTAAGAGGTCATCAGTTGTGATTTGTGGAACTGTGGAATGCATTGCCAGGAGCATTTGACCTGCGATCGGTAACGGCTTGTGTAAGTGCCTCATTCGAGAGCCGGGCCACGACCTAAGGACCTGCGGTACCTGGCGACTTCCTTAGGAGCCACACCACCTCAGGACCTGTGGTACTAGGACCTGGTGACATCCTGAGGCGGAAATACGCCACAGGATCTATAGTACCAAGGCCTGGTGACTTCCTTCACCTCGGTTCATATGATAGGAATCTAGTTTGCGGCGGAGGGGCGGTAGGGCATTGTCACACGGAGCAGCTCCCACTCCACCCCCTTCAAACGCTCCCGTAGGAGCGTGGGAGATGAGGCACGAAGGATGACTGGAGGGGTGAGTGGGAGTTGAGGAAGAGGGTGAGTACATTGGATTGGAGGAGGTCTGGGGAGAGAGACAGAGACAGAGAGATCGGGGAGACGCAAGGGCGTGGGGGGAACTCGGCAAGAGTGGCCCTGGGTGATGTGTACCGTAAAGATAAGTATGGAGTGGATTTTCATATCATTATACATGCTCTAATAAAGTAATGGGGAGATATACACTTAGTTACATTACTTACTTCATACATACACACATTACATACATACATTATTTCATACAGATTTACATGTACACATACAGACATACATGTACACAGCCAAAAGCAAAAAGTGACTCTTAACATTCCACGTATATTTCCTTTCATATTCATTCCTGAATCGATGTCCGACGGCCATGGAAATTATTATGATGATTGTGAAATAACCGTTGATGATAACGACGTGACACATGGTATAACTAACCTATTGTTGGAGGCTGGGTTAATGTTATGGAGGAAATTACAGCTTCCAACCACAGCTTGCTTCACGTCGAAACTGGCATTTAGAGATAACTCCAATGCCTCCAGGAGGATCTGTGATGCCCTTAGGAGGGCCTCCAAGGCACAGGAGGACTTGAAATGCTTCTACAGGAACCTCCAAGGCCTCCAGGATTGGCAAAAGACCCAAACCCTTCGGGGGACCTCCAAATCCTCCAAAAAGACTTCCATTGCTTCCAGGACGAAGAAAACGTCTGGCACCTCCATGAAGACTTCCAGTTTCAATACGAGGACCTCCAGCGCCTCTAGGAGTCTCTCTAATACCTCCAGGAAGACCTCCAACGCTTCTAGTATCAGGATGGCTTCCATCGCCTCCAGCGTCACTGCTCTGGTGCAGTGGATCACCGCGAGGGAGGCATCCCCAGGGCATGGGTCATGTAACTGTATCATACACGATTTATTTGATATCTTTGTAGCTGTTCAGGATGACGAGTTTTATAGACTCTCCTCGGCTGCGTTCGATGCAACGTGAGCGGTATGATGGATGGGGAAGACTTTGAGTGGTTGAACCTAACGCTGACATTGACGTGATGACGGACTAGATGGTTGAATTTGACGTTCATTTTAACGTAATGACAGAAAGCTAAGAGGATAAATTTGATTTTGATATTGACGTGGTGATGAACAGAGAGAACTAGGTGGTTGAATTTGATTTTGATTTTGACGTAAAAAAACGGTTCCTGACTGTTAGATATTCGCTGCCAGGGAGACGAACTAATGAAAAAATCCAGATTGAGGAATTGGGTCAATGAATCTCTCATGACCCCTTTTGCTGCGTCAGGAGGTGAGAAGGGTCACCACTTGACCCCAGATGCACTCATGACTGAGTGTCTTCGCTCGGAACACTACCATAACCTTAACGTTTCAGGTGATTTATGATTTATGGAAACTTTATCCTAGGGAGACAAGTCGTGCTTCCATAAGAACAGAATCCTTGAATGTTGCACTGATGTGTAAGAAGACGTGGGCCGAGGCGTTCGAGTACTCTCTCTTTCCTGCTTAGAGACGTAAGCGGAAGAGGAGGAGGAAGTGGAATACAGAACACAATTCTCTTAGCCCTTACACCGTCCAGGAAAAAAACTGAAAGTAGAGAAACTAAGACGTTCGCCGCACGACCCGTGTGGAGTGAGAATGTAAAGAATCCATGGTCTCCACTGAGCCTGACGCATCCCACGCCAGATGAGGGTGCCGTTCGTGTAGCTACGTTCGTGTAACTGCCAGAATCCGTTAGTCTGGCCGGGGTGAGACCGGCGGACATGCATAAATTTGGTGGGTTTAATCGCAGAGATAAGTGAGGCTTTATTCATTTTGGAATTTATTGGGCTTGATATTACAGCTTCCGCCTGGGGGGGGGGTAAAGAGAGAGAGAGAGAGAGAGAGAAAGAGAGAGGAGGGAGAGAGGGCCTGGGAAGTGAGTCAGTTGTTGTTCGCGG
>JAYMFT010182869.1:0-12016 GCA_038088735.1 Panulirus argus
GGGAAGTATTCTTTCTCCCCTATCCCCAGGGATAATATATATATATATATATATATATATATATATATATATATATTCAGCGTTTTTGCTTTCTATTCAGTTTTAAATTCAATTTCTTTTGACAGATCATTTTTAAGATCTTTGTACTGAATTACTTATCATAACTTGGTTAGTTTGATTATTATACATAAGATCTGTAATTTTAACTTGGCCAACTCGGAAAGGATTTGTAGTGAATCTTCTATCCATTCCTCTGCAGCTAATATACCACACTCTAGTGAAGCCAGTCAACAAAATTATCAACTACCTTACCCAGTTCTCTGGTATAACTAAAAGCATGCTGAAAGATGTTACCACAAAGCTAGAGGATGTTCAGCGTGACTTAAGGGAACTCCTACCACCTGATGCCATTCTTGTAGGCCACTCATTAGACTCGGATTTGAAAGCCTTGAAGGTTAGTAGTAAAATATCCTTTGTTTACAACCTGTAGCTGTCTTTTACTTTTAGATAGTGTTGGTAGCAGTTGGTAGGCAGGCAATGACCAGGATGGTATATTACCAGTACTACCCACCTGGGTATCAGGACTAGTGACAGCTGTGTAGTGAGCCAGCACTTCATTACTTTATGTTAAGTTGCACTCCATTGATCCAGGTAGCTCTTTTCTTTCTGCCTTACCTGCACTTGGAGTGCTGGCATTCTGCCCACAAACATACAGAGTCTCCTTGTCACACATAACACTTGACATCTCTTAACTCACATAGCTCATTCTTTGTAACTGTAGATTTTCTAGTGGTGAGCGCTCTGTGCTGTCCTTGCCTTTTAGCAAAATAGTAGGAGCAGTAGATAGAAGTAGTAGGTTGGAACATTTAGGTAGAACTATTAGGTAGAAACAATAGGTAGAAGTAGTGGGCAGGAACATTTGTAAGGAGCATTAGGTAGAAGTAGTCAGTAGGAACATTAGGTAGGAGCCTCTGCAAACACAGCGCTAGACTCACCCCCATGCCATTACCTGTTAAGGGTGAGGCACTATAAATTTAGAAGCAACACTGGAGTCCACTAGTTATGGAGACTCTATTGCCATGGCCACCCCCTTGAGGGAGTTCCAGAAGGGTTCCAGAAGGGAACATAGGTATAGATTGATGGGTAATATTTACTGAATATTGAATACCATTGTCATTAGCAAGTAAATGCCTGAATTGCTCTTATATCCTGAAAATGAGGTAACATGATTTTTCTTTACATTATGATGATAATCTTTGGTTTAAGAGGGAGTTTTTGAGTATAGGACCGTTGAATGGCAATGACCAGTTCTCTGCATACTAATAATAGGAACACTTGACTTTCTGGTATTGATTATTGAGTAGGGGTATTCATATTGCCAGTGCAGTCCACCTTACTTACCAGCATTTCATTTTGTATAAAGTACACTAGAGTAGACTGAAATGTTCCATCCATCTAGTTTTGCTACCCAGGATACTCATGTTCTTTTCTTTTTCTGCCTGCTTTTCATCAGTTTACCATATTTCATCTTACTTTCTACAGCCCTTGCCTAACAGTCTTCCTTTTTTTTTTTTTTTTTTTTTTTAAAGCCTCTCCACCTTCCAAACAGATGTCCATATTTCACGTATCATTGTCATTCGCTTACAGCATCTTTTTCTAACATACTTTTCCAGTTTTTGTTATTGTATCTTGAATTTTTTCTGTATTATGCTTTTCTGGAATTCTGGAAGATGCTAGTGTGACTTGTAGTATTATTTTTAGCTTTGATGATGCAGCTGTTACAGATGATGCAAAAAAATAATGATACTTTATCTCCCTTCCAAAGTTGATGCACCCATATGTGATTGACTCCTCTCTGGTGTTCAACTTGACACATGTGCGAAGAAAGCGCTCATCCCTGAAGCTATTGACAAAAATGTTTCTCAAAGAGGACATCCAAAAAGGCCAAGATGGTCATGACCCAACTGAAGATGCAGGAGCTTCCCTGAAGCTTGTCCAACTCAAACTGCAGAATGGTAAAGATTAAGTAGACTTCTGTGGAATGGGTCAGAGCTTTGTGAGAATAACTACAGAAGGTTTCAGTATTTTGTAAACTTTGTAAGCATCATATTTGTGTGTGAGTAGATGAGAGAGAGGGAGAGAAAGAGAGAGAGACTACCTACCTGCAAGTGCCTTTGACAGTTATACTTGAGGCAGAGTTAGTGCTCTACTTATCCCGTTAATAAGGGGATAAGCAGAGAGTCATTTGCTATGGCCCATCCTGGAGGGAACAGGGATCAGAGATACAGATACATCAATAGAGCTAGAGCATAGTGTTTACAGTGTGTCTTGCTTAAATCATGGTGCTGTAGTCCTGCACCACCACACAGCTATGATAATAATCAGTTTTAGGATAATCTGGCATTTTTTTTCAGCCAATTATGTAACTTTCATTTAAAGGTTTATGTGTTTATTTTAGAAAAAGTTCTTTCTAGTTTGAGAAGTAAAGAGTCCATTATTTTTTTTATGCTAGGCATTCAAATATTTATTTGTGGTGTCTTTTCAGTATGCTTTCAGGTAGTGCATATTGTATCTGTAGAGTACCTACGTATGAGTATCTTCAACAACAATTTGCCTGAGGCAGGGTTAGCTTTCAGTACATAAAACATATTTTGCTTCATTCATGGTGATATTGTCTAATGCCACCACAGATACTATAGATATTAGTTTTATATTGATCAGGTACTTCCTGCAGCCAGTTTTGTTACTCTCATTTGAAGATCATGGTTTTTATTCTATAACCTCTAATTGAGTACTATACTGAAGAGTCTCTCCACATTCCTTGCTTTGCATCCTTTTATTTTTGTTTATTGTTTATTCAGTATGTTTCCAGTCATACTTGTAAAGAGAGAGAGTAACTAGGAATCTGTTGTTTTTTCAGTATGTTTCCAGTCATACTTGTAAAGAGAAAGAGAGAGTAAGTAAGAGTTTTTTTCCTTTGTCATTTCTCTATTAGCTCTTTGTGCTTCTTGAGATGTGTTGACCATTGGTGACCAAACTTGAGAGGCATATTCTACTTTTGGTCATATGTATAATGTGAACAGCTTGCTGAACATTTTTTTATCCATGGACTTAAAAGCAGTTTTGGTATTTGTCAGCAGAAGGTTGTGTGTGTGTGTGCATGTGTAAGTAACTAAGTAAGTGAGAACATATTGGATAAGAAGGGTTGTGTGTGAATGTAAACGTTAGTGAATATCTGAAAGTTGGTTCAGATTCATTTGTGCACATTCTCATTTGTAGGAAATTTTGAAGTTCATCTACATATAGCTCTAACATTCATCTGTATGTACATCAGCATTAACATTCTTGAATGTTTTCTCTTCTAATAGATATTACATTTGGTGATGTGATTCAGGGTGGCAAGATCCCCACTGATCAAGGTGAATTGGCTTTCATCAAGGAGGAGCAGATGCAGGATTATAAAAAAGAAACAGATGCTTTATCTAGCACTGAACAAAAATATGTCACAAACCTGTTCCAGGTATGAATATTTTATGTACATTTGACTGAAATGAATGTGATGAAATAAATTATTTAGTATACAGTAGTCTCAGTACCTAAAGCAAATTTTCTCCTTTTCTGTTGTTGTACTGTAGAGTATGTGAAACAAAACATTAATAATGCTTCTAGCATAATTAATCCATTCACTGAGTCTGCCAGTGGTATGAGTCTCATCCCCTCACTGACTGATGCTTTTATAAGCATTGTGCAAATTTCACTCCCTTTGTTAGCCTATGACATACGTGTTCTTGAGGAGGGATTTTGATATTTTTTGCTTATGTAAGAGGTGGAACAAGACTCTCTTTACTTGAGGATATGCACACATAGAGTGTCAGCCCTGCCTGCTTTGCAAGATATCTCCCCATTCAACAGCTGAGTTGGGGTTTAAGTGAGCTTGCAGCATCCTTCACCACTGGGATCTCATAGCTGTCAGATTCTGGATGATGTTACATGTATTATTAGCCAGCAGAATGCTTAAGGTCAACTTTTTATGAAACAGTGTATGGACTTCCATGGTGTGACAACATAGGTTCAAATCCTGGTTGTGGCAGTAACTGGAAGAATATATGAAAGGAGTAAGTTGAAAGTAAATGTACATAAAAGCAAAGTTAATAGGTTTAGCAAGGTAGAGGATTAGGTTAGTTGGATTGTGAGCTTGAATGGAGAAAAATTGGAAGGAGTGAAGTATTCTAGAGATCTGGGAGTGGACATGTTGGCAGTTGGAATCATGGAAGTGGAAATGAGTTGCAAGTTGGGTGAAGGTTCTGGGAGCATTGAAGAATGAACACCATTCATCTCTACAGTATTCACTCTTTGTTCAAGTCCCTTGTTCTCCTGCTATATTTGTTTTATAAATTCATCTCATTGTTTTTCTAACAGTTAACACCACTGGCTAGAGGTGATTTTTTTGTAGACAGCTGATGATTATTTTTGCATTTGTTCTGACTGTTTTGGTTTATGACTTTTGTGCTTGTCTTGTTACATATAGTGCAGGAACAACCCAAATTACATTTCTAATGTAGCTGTGATCTTCTTTTCTAAGAGCTTTAAAATTTCAGTTAACAGTTGACATGATTCTAAATACAAAAGTTTTGTAACCTCAGAAGTGGGGTAATGATAATAACGGACTATCATGCCTCAAAGTAATGACTGAATCTTTTCAGCTAATTTGTAGTTGCTAAATGATTGAAATCTTGTTTTACAGCATGCTGAAACTTTGAACATGGCAATGTTAGCAACACCTTCATGTGTGGATAGTTATGATGCCATGTTGTCACTCATAGGGAAGAAATTGTCTCTCTTTGAGGTTCTGCCAAACAACAAGCAGCTGTCTATGAGAACAGCAGAAGTGTCCATCAATAAAGACTTCACCTATGTTCATCTTAAGGTGAGTTATTGAACATTTTAGGATCTGAAAAGACAATATATTTTACTGATTTCTATTTTCAGGCCTTGGTAGCTTAGCAATAGCTATATTGATGACCTTGAGATTTAAGGTATGTTCAGCTGAAATTATTTTGTATATCGTATTTTATGTGTATGTGTTTGTGTATATGGAGTGTCTGATGAGGTACCATAGAACTATTTTCTATATCACATCAACAAAATGAGATTAGTGTTACCTTCAAATCTGATTGTGGGAAACATATCCTTTATCATTACCTTTCACAGTGCATTGAATATGATATTATCCAGATCACTTTATTAATCAATATGTCTTTATGTATACTGCATAGCATTTTCACAGTATTGATTGCCATTTGAATATACTGTACTTGGGATTACTGAACTTCTTTTGTACATCCATAACCATCCTTAGATCATAGTTTTGCTTATTGATGTGAATAATAAAAATGTAAGATGAAAGTAATTAAAACTTTAAACTGCTTCTGTTAACCCAGTATATAAAGTTTTCTGTATATTACAATATCTTTAATTGCTGAATGTTATGTCTCGGTGTATTATACTAAGATGAAAAGTGTGACTTTTTTTGGAAAATACATATTTGGAAGCTCCAAGGTCCTTTTATGACTATGAAGAATCAAAGGACCTGGCTAATGTATTATACACCTTCCAGGGATCATTGTTTTGGTGGTGGCATTTTTTTATGATTATTGTTATTGAAAGAATAGTGACATTGAATATTCATGTAACTTGTTATTATTTTTTTTAGATAGAGCTGCTGCTGCTGTATGTATGATAAATTTTTTGGGAATAAAACAAAGAACTTCAGCATCTTGTGAAGGAATTTAGGAGGGTGTAAAGAAGAGGAGGTTTTAAGCAGATATTAACTAAAGAAAAATGTTAGTATTTAGTATTTGAAAGTATGAGTTTACTGGTAGAGTAACATCTTTTGGAAAACATTTTTTAGCATAATATGACTTATGAGAACAAAGTATGGGTTTGCCAGAACAGTGTTACAAGGAGAAAACAGGTATTGGAGATACATTTTTAAGATCTGGATATATAGTAAAATTTGTAAGAAAGAAGAATAGTATTGGAGATATGAATAAAGGGGGTGAGGTTAACAAATGATGTAATCCTGAAGTGATAAGGCCATGTGGAAAGGGTAAAAAATAGTAAATGGCACATAATCATAGACCAGGGAAATACTGCCACCCAGGTATAGGGAAGGTTGTTGCCAACAATGCAGTGGCTGTCACATTTTTTTTTCCAAACCCAAGTTGTTCTTTTTTTTACTGCCTTAGCTACTTGTGGGTTGTTGGAATTTGATTCACAAACACACATACCTAAGCACACACAACTCTTTAAAAGATATAACTTTCCATGCCCAGGTTGTTGTCTTTTTTTAGAGCCTCATCTTCTTGTGGGTTGTTGGATTCAGTTCACAAACACACATACCTAAGCACACACAACTCTTGAAAAGATATAATTCACATGACCTTATATTAAATCACTGATTTCCTTGCTTATTTCTCATACAGCATATGGAAGTACATCCATATGCTTTCTCTCCAGCACTGTTTAAGGAGGGTTGAATGGTTTTCAGGATCCACTTGACTGACCTCAAATGTTTAGGATCCAACATACCTCAACTGATACTGCTTGTATGCCTGGCTCTATGTCGGTCCATTTCTGCATCATTTGCTTTCTCATAACTAACCTCCTCTTTGTTGAACATCAGTTGTCTACTTCCTCACCTGTTCTCTCTTAAACCCACCTCTTCAAGGATGCCGCTTTTCTTCACTCAGATTTCTAGTATTAACCTGTACCATCATTTCCACTCCATGGATGGTGTTCGTGCAGTTCAAAAACACCCGTTGTTTACCGCATTGATCTTAAATTTCCCATCTTTAAAGCCATCTTAAGACAAAACTTCTGTACCCCCTATAACTTATATGTTTCAAGTATTTTCCTCGAATTCATAAAACAATATTCATGTCTTTGAATGTTTGACCTCCAGCTGGGAGGCATTGCTTTCTTCATATTTATGCGGTGAAATTCTCTATGCAAGGGATTTCATTGTTTGCAGTAAAGATTGAATTGAATGTAATTGAAATCCCATGGAGCTAAGGCCCTCTCTTTTTCCCTCTTTAAAAATCCGGAGCAGCTAATTCACCACCTAATATGAATTCTTCATCTTCAGAAGTGCTTCTGTAATACACTTGACCTCTTTCCCCCAATAGATGCACTATATATGTTTCTTTGAGGTCTTTCAGTTGCAGACTTATCCCTCTCACTTCCAGCTAGACTCATCCACCCCATCTTCCTCTTAAAACACCAACTGTGGCAGAATTCTTTAGCCAATGTTTCATTAGTTACTTTTTTAGTCTTATGTTTACATTAACTATAACAGTAAATTTGGATTGAAGGGTTTTGAAAAGATTATGTGTGAACTGCACTGCTTCTAATGTAGGGAGTTACTAAACAGATGTTATTAGATTTAACATACTGCAGTGCTATACTGGCCTGAGTTCTTCACATAACTGGAATACTTTTCTTTATTATTTTTAGATGGAGGCAAAGTTAGGTCAGTGCCAAACACCAGAGAGTCGTCAACACTGTTTCAAGAAGCTAGACAAGCAACTGCACAGGATTTATAATGGTGCAGCTCCTAAGGCCTTGATAATTTTCATTTTTAGTGGCTCCTCTGTGGATGTACCTGCAGACCAGCGCTCTAATGGATTAGTTATGTTTGCTATAAAGGGACAGCCTTTTAAGATCTAGCTAATATTGTGCACTAACTGAATGATTCCAGAATGCAAAAACTAATTTTAGCTGTTATTATTGTAAGAAAAGAAATGTCGGACAACATATTGCGATGGATAGATTGTTATGGTGTATAAAATATCTAGTAAGCAAATCACAGAAGTTGCATGCTTTTCATATGATTTGCGGGTATCACTAGGAAAGTGAAACAGAGAAATTCAAGTGTTTTTATATTTATTGCCTTTTGGCAAAATGGTAGGAGGAGTAGACAGAAGTAGAAGGTAGGAACAAATAGGTAGGAGCATTAGGTAGAAGTAATCATTAGGAACATTAGGTAGGAGCCTTTGCAAACACTGAGCTAGACTTGCCCTATGCCAGTGGCCTGTTAAGGATGAGGCACTAAAGGCTTAGAAGCGGCACTGGAGTTCTTTAGTTATGGAGACTCTTTTGCCGTGGCCACCCCTTTGAGGGAGTTCCAGTTGGAACAGGCATCAGAGATATAGATAGATGGATAGTGTTTATGTTTTTTGTCTTAGATGTGTAGTGATGATGGATTTATGGTTTCTGAGTGAGGTTTTGATTATTTGCTGATATTCAGAATTACTGAATAACACCAAGCAGAATCAATTTCCTTTCATAAGCCATACATTCAGATGCCTGCCAAAACCATGTGTATCATTAGGCATTGAGGGTTATTATGCATTTGAGTCACATAGTTTTAGGTTTCATACAGCTTTTCCCCATGTGTTCTTATATAGTTTATTCATCTGAGAATATGGAAATCCTCTAAAAATTTTTCCCTTTACTTAAGTAATCTTGTTACTTCTGAAGGTACATGAAGTGAGACTTTGATATGCCCTTGTTTCATACATTGCAATTTTTTTTTATTGTACTGTTGACCTTGTTTTGTTGAACAATGTCAGTTGTTTTATTAAAGAATTTGTCTGACTCTTTGTTCTTCTTGTACCCTATTGCCTCCAATCAAAGCAATGTTGGACAACAATCTCATTTGTACACATCAACTTTCTAGTTGTCATTTACAATGTATGAAAATTAAAGCCTAAGTGGTTAGAATGCCTTATGCATATTAAGGCATTGAAATCCTTGTTATATATCTTTACTATATGTAATGTCAGCATATTCATGTTATGAAATGTATTAAGCATTTAAATGGAGGTGATTTACTTAGATTGTTCCCCAGTGCACTATTGTGTCAACTTTTCCACACTTCATAGTGTTAATGGTCCATGAAGAATGTAAAGAAGTTTTTGAAGAATATCCAATATTTGTATATCAGTCATGCAATTAGTCATTTGCTATACTATATCTTGTGATATCATTTGATTTTGTATAAATAATTTTGTATTATGTATTTCATGTATTACCATAGCCCCTAGAATGGTATTTTAGGAGTTTGTAATCAGCATTTAGATACATGTGTATGAATGTGTAATTTTCTGTATTTATAGATGTGGAGGGAGCTTCACACATTTACTTTTCCAGCATTACTTCCATTTACTTCTTCCTCATATAACTTGTTCTTTGTTTCTGCTACTCTTTTACTGAAGAAATCATTCCTCACATCCTTCTGCACACTTTTCTGAGTTATCTTTGTGCCTCCCTGTTTGGATTCTCTTCTGATTTCAGAGAACTTTACTGAGTTAACATTAATCAATTTGGGCTCTGAGGACTTTACATGTTTATTGTGTCTATCCACACCTATCTTTCTTCCAAAGTAAGCAGATCAGGAGACTTCTTATTTGTATTGTACTGGGAGAGAGTTTTGTACGTGTGGAGCCCCATATTTTTGTTATACAGTAGCTTGAATTTCTTTGTATATTCTAGTTTACTCCTCTTTGCAATACATGGTCCATATGTCCACCACTCTTTTGCTTAAAAAATGTTTGTTCCCATCCTTTGTGACGCTTATCTTATTCAGTTTCCTGCTACATCCTCTAGTTTTGTAGCTCCTTTAAAGTTCAGGAATAGATGACTGAATCCTCATGGAAAAGTCTTCTCTATGCTTTTTTTTTTGTTCCTACTTTTGGAAATCGATAAAACAGGAGAATAGGATTTCTAGCCCTTTGGTCCCACTCTTCTTTGTCATTGTGTTTACTATTATCTTCTTGGATGGTTGAAATAATAATGGTTTTCTTGTATGGTGGTGCTTCCTTTGCTGTCTAGTATGACATATTGAAACCAGAACCTATCATCCACATCCAAGCACCACAGATCATTCCATGGTTTCCCTTGACTGCTTCTTATGCTATGGTTCAGTCCATTTTTATAAGACTATTGATTGAAGCAGTGATGATAATTATAATATAAATAGAATTATAATATTAATAGTAATGATAATGATTATGATAATAAGAATATTTTTTCATACTTGTTTGCTATTTCCCGCTTTAGCGAGGTAACGTTACGAACAGATGGAAAAAGGCCTCTTTGCTCACACCCATTCTCTAACTGTCATGTGTAATGTACTGAAACCACAGCCCCCTATCCACAATCAGGCCTTAAAAGCTATTCCATGATTCCCCCAGCTGCCTCAAATTCCCTGGTTCAGTCCACTGACAACACGTCACTCATGTATGCCACATTGCATGTATTCATTCTATCCCATGCATGCTTTTCCATCCTTAATGCTCAGGCCCCAAACACTTAAAAGCTTTTTCACTCAATCCTTCCATCTCCAAACTGGTTTTCCCCTTTTCCTTGTCCCCTCCACTTCTGATACATGTATCGTTGTTGTCAACCTCTCCTCACATATTCTCTCCATATGTCCAGAGCATTTCAGCATAATAATAATAGTAATAAGAATAGTACTTTACTAGTAAATTTTTGAATATCTAGTTGCTTTTCCTGCTGAGTCAAGGTAGTGCCATGAACAAAAGAACTGCGGCCTCATTTGTACAGTCTCTAGTTGTCATGCAAAATGTGCTGAAACTAGAGCTTATCATCCACAGTCAAGCCTCAAAACACTATGCCTTATTTTATCTTTACCACTTTATATGCCCTGGCTTAGACCAGTGCCCTCATATGTAAATTTTTGATCTATTGTTATATACCTCACCCTCCTGAGTGTTCAGGCCAAGATACCTATTGCTGAATTATCTTCATCTTTCCACATCATTCTTGGTCTTTGCCTTCTTATTACCTCCACATCTGGCACATAGATCCAAAAGTTGTTTCATAGCTGATCCCCTCCAGGTGTCCAACCATTTCAGCACACCCAAGTTAGCTCTATCAGTCAGGCTGCACTTGCATGTATTACTGTAATGATGATAATGATACTGCTGTACTTTATTAGTTAGTACAGTGACCTAACTTTTGGAGTTATTGGACTCTGAGGACCTTTGGAGCTCTGTATATTTTATTTGATATTGAGGAGTATTCAGTATAAATCATAATTGTATATTTTGAGCAGGGGAAGACTTACATTATAATTACAGACCTAATATTTTTTGCAGAAAATCCTAAAACTAGGTTATTAAGAGTGGGTCAAGCTATTTTGATTGCTTTGTTTGCTTTATTGTAAACATTTATGTCTGATCAGTATACAATTTAGCACAATGTTTATGAAGTATTGTTGATGAAAAACTATTTAAGACAGGATCACTTGATAGTCAGCATTCAGAACATAATACAGTGCTAAAAGATAATGTTACTTTAGTTAGAATTGTAGTGAAGGATATATTTCTTATAGTCAGATTTAAAGGTAGATATATTGCTACTTTTAAGGTTGTTTGATAGAATGTTGAGCAGGTGGTCTTGGTATGTGATGGATTACTGTGATTGAAAGGTTTTATGTTTTGTTCCCAAAGTATTTCCCTAGCTCTTGTAATGTAACTGATTGTTTCCAGTTTTGAGTTGTCTAGCACCTTAATTATTCTTTTGTTTTTTAAGAACAGTATATTGGTATGGCATTTCATGCAACATAATAGGATTTTGGTATGATATTTCATGCAACATAATCGGATTTTGGTACAGTATTTTATGCAGCATACTCGGGTTTTGATACAGTATTTCATGCAGCATAATCGAATTTTGGTATAGTATTCTCCCATAATTTCAAATTTGGACTCTAGACGAATCCGTGCTCAGTTGGTGACTGGTAGCGGCCCTTGGGTTCACCTCCGTACCGCCAGTTGCCAGGCAGGAATATACAACCCGGGACTTGTGGGTACCATATAATTTTCCTGTGTCCTCGTCATGAACCCGAATTCCTGAAGCACCCAAGAATATATATATATATATATATATATATATATATATATATATATATATATATATATATATATTA
>JAYMFT010182880.1:0-12016 GCA_038088735.1 Panulirus argus
TTTCTTCGTCTGTTTCCTGGCGCTACCTCGCTGACGCGGGAAACAGCGATCAAGTATAATAAATAAATAAAAAATATTTGGTGTATATATATTTATATATACATATAAAATCTATATAAACTATATAAGTATATATAGTAATAATGATACTTGAATTAGGAACTTGAGGCCTTTATATCTGGCAAGACTAGAGATGCTGAATTTTGCAGGAAGCAATTAAAGGCTCTCAAATGTATGAGGAAAATGAGGCAGCATTTTGTACTGCATTGGCCAAAGACTTGAACAAGCCAAGACAAGAATCAGTTTTGCTAGACCTGAATCTTCTGAAGAAGATTTAAAACACATTCTTAAAATGAATGGACAAAACCAGAAAAGATACCTGCCAACCTGGTGACTTTTTTTGACAAGACAGTGATTTATCATGATCCATTTGGTATAGTGCTCATTATAGGTGCATGGAACTACCCGGTTCAGCTCTCTCTTCTCCCATTATCAGGTGCCATTGCAGCTGGTAATTGTGTCTTCGTCATACCATCCGAGGTATCACCTGCAACAGTAGAAATCATTGCTGACCTCATTTCCAAATATCTGGATAATAAATGCTTTCATGTATTCCCTGGAGGAATTCCAGAAACTAACAAGTTGTTGAAGCAGCATTTTGACTACACTTTCTACACGAGATCAACCCAGGTAGGCAAGTTTGTAAGAGAAGCTGCCAACAAACATATTACTCCTATCACTTTGGAACTAGGTGGAAAAAGTTTAGTCTTCATTGATGACACAGTTGACATGGACATTGCATTTTATGGGACAAATGCATCAATATTGGTCAGACCTGCATTGCACCTGATTATGTCCTGTGCTCCAAGGAGGTGCAAATAAAATTTCTGGAAAAGGCACAGGAAGTACTGAAGGAATGGTATAGTAATGACCCCAGCAGTTCTCCTGACCTATGCAGGATTGTGTTTGTCAAGCATGTTGATTGTCTAGCAGAATACCTAAAGGATGAGAGAGCTGTTGTTGGTGATGTGAACATAGAGGTAGAAGGATATCTTCTACCATTTTGTTGGATGATTCTCCCAAAAGCAAGGTAATGTCAGAAATTTTTGGACCCATTTAATCTATTGTGAATGTTGACTTTCCCTATGATGCCATCAAATTCATCAGTGAAAGAGACAACCCCTTGTGTTGCTACATATTCACCTGTCTGAGAGATCCAGCAAGCTTTTGTCAGAGGTGTTTGCTGTGGGTTTCTCTGTATCAATGATTGTGTTGTCCATTCTACTATTCATGATTTACCATTTGGTGGTGTTAGTAATAATGGCATGGGAGCATACCATGGGAAGGCTTCATATGAGTCTTTCACTCATCGTAAATCATGCCTCTTTCGCAACTACAAGAAGATTGCTGATGCCTTTGGCAAAAAGCACTACCCACCATACAGTGATAAGAATGCAAAATTCCTCTCCAAAATGCTCCAGGAGCATTCATTCCCATCTTTAAAGTATTTGCCACACCTAATTACTTGGGTTTCGGTGTTGCCTCAGTGTTTGTTGTCCAGGAGACTGATAGGGCTTTTGGTGCTCACAAGGATCAAAAAGTAACAGATGATGATGCAAAAATTTAAATCTATTTTTGGTTTTAAATAATTTCTTAAGAATAAAGAACTCCTAAATCTTTTATTATTTGCCAAAGTATTTTGCAGGTATAATGTGTGAATGAGTGAAAAAGAAAAATGTATAATATATATATATATATCCCTGGGGATAGGGGAGAAAGAATACTTCCCACATATTCCCTGCATGTTGTAAAAGGCGACTAAAAGGGGAGGGAGTGGAGGGCTGGAAATCCTCCCCTACTGTTTTTACTTTTCCAAAAGAAGGAACAGAGAAGGGGGCTAGGTGATCAATATACATATATATTTGATCACACTAGTCCATGAAGATAGTTATGAAGGTGAAATTGCACTTCTGTGCGAGTTCAGTTTTATTCAACATTTAATTTATTTCAATACATGTGGCACATGTTTTGTGGAACAATCCACCTCATCAGGTACCAAGAATCAACAGTTATTTAAATCCCAACATCACATCCAGGGTACCATCTGTTGCTTAGCCTCATATACTTCACATTGCTGGCCCGACCGACTGTGACCGTTACAGAGAGAGTGGGGTGCCTTGTGCTGACCCAGTCACTGCTGCCAACCACATGAGGGAAGCAGGAAGACAAGCAAAAATCCAGTCATCAGAAAGAAGAACCATCTGTAATGGAAAATAGACAAGATTTTTTACAACAGATTTGGGCAAGAGCATCACATGATGTGGTATACTGGGGTCAACGTACTGTCAATGGACTGAACCAGGGCATGTGAAACGTCTGGGATAAACCATGGAAAGGTCTGTGGAGCCTAAACGTGGATAGGGAGCTGTGGTTTCAGTGCATTACACATGACAAACAGAGACTGAGTGTGAGCAATTGTGGCCTTTTTTTATCTGTTTCCTGGCACTATCTCGCAGACATGGGGTGGCGATGCTGTTTCCTGTGAGGCGGGATGGCACCAGGAATGGATGAAGGTGAGCAAGTATGAATATGTACATGCATATATGCACATGTATGTATTGTGCATATATGTGCATGTATGTATACATGTTTGTGTATATGAGTGGATGGGTCTTTCTTTGTCTGTTTCCTTGCGCTACCTCACTGATGCAGAAAACAGTGATCAAGTATAAAAGTAATAATACTATATAATGAATGTAAGGCTATATCTGCATATTTTGCAATAAGCACCATTTCATTACATCCTATTCTGCTTTTAAAGATGTACTCTTCCCTTTAGGTCTGTTTGTTATGTTTATATTGTATAAAGAATAAGTTGTCTGAATTGATATGATGTATTCTTTTGAGCTTTTAAGTATATATTTTCTAACAGCATATTAAGATGAAGAAAGTGTTGCACCCCAAGCATTACTTTTCTGAGGTGCCTCAGTTACTCCCACAATATATAATAAAATGTATCTATCTGCCATATACATCTATATAACTAATGCCTGTTTCCTTGTATCCAACTACTAATTCTGCCTTTAATAGTCTCTCTCTCTACACATTTTAAAACACCTCACTCACACATGATTGCATCCCTACATTTACTGCATTTCCATTTAAACTTTCATTCATCCTCCTTTCATACCCCTTGTATTCTTTCTGATTCATCTTCTCACTTCCCAACACTTACCTTTCCATTCTTCCTTACACCATACCTCCACTTCTCCCTGATGCTCATCACAACAAGAACTGCAAAATGCTCAGAATCTCCAAAGAATCCTTAAACAACTCTAGCATGGCCTTTCTCAACATTTCATCCACTGTCACATAGTCAATCAAACCCATTCACTCTTCTCTTCCATCATTTCTCATCCGTGTATACCTAATATACATATATGGAGTTTTTTTAATCTAGACTTATTCCCAACATTTATAATTTTGATATACATTAATCCCTTGACTTAACAGACAAACAGGGAAAAGGGGGTGTCTGTTAATGCCGAAAGTCTGTTAAATAGAATGTAACCATTTTTTGATACAATATACAGTTCACATACTTTCTTTGTATTCTTCTATCACTTGATGCCATTTTGAATTGTAAGGAATGCAAAATTATTTAATAAATGTCATAATTCTCTGTATACAACCTGACTGCATCATAGCTTAAGGCAGACCAAGACCAAAACAAAGCGAGTACACCACACGCTACCAAAAAACAACTGCAATATGAATACGCATGGAGTGGCATTTGAGATTTTTTAATTGTTTTTCAGTTATTACTATTTAACTTATTATTTGCCTGATCCGTTGAATCTGAAATCCATTATATCACAGTCTGTTAAATGGAGGAATTACTGTACCTTCGTTTGAGGCCAGGAGATAGGGACCCTTTAGATTTTTTTAAATAAAATGAACAAACTTAATGTTCCCAGCATCAGATTCAAAACTGAGCAAGAATGAGAAAAAAGAATACAAACAAACCTCTTAAAATTAGCCTAACCTAACCACTTTTCTTGAGGGTGAATACAAGCTTATAAACTTCACCTAACCTTACTATAATTCTTATTGCACACGCAAACCTTTGAAAACTCACCTTGGTAGGCTAAGTTTCTCGAAGATCCTTGCAAACTTATAGCATAACTGTGTTTCTGACTAAAAAAATTTCTTTCCTTGCACCACACTATTTGTGGATTACACAACTTACCTTTTCAAAGAAAAATTGTTGGTTTATCAAGATTCAATCTATATATCTTTAATCTCTGACACCTGTTCCCTCTGGAACTCCATCAATGGGGTGGCCACAGCAACAGTCTCCATAACCAGTGACCTCAAGAACCACTTTAGCTTTTAGTGCCTCACCCATAAAAGGCACTGGCAGAGGGGGACTCTAGTGCAGTATTTGCAAAGGCTCTTCCCAAATGTTCCAATTGACTACCTAATGCTCCTGCCTAAATGTTCCTACTACTACTTCTATCTACTGCTCCTACCATTTTGCCAAAAGACAGGGCCAGCACATGGTGCTTACCCCAAGAAAATCTAGCTATGAAGAATGAGCTGTGCGAGTTAAGTGGTCCAGTGTTATGTATGACAAGGAAAGATTGTACGTTTGTGGAGAGAATGCCAGCAGTCCATATGTGGGTGAGGCAGAAAGAAAAAACAGCTGCTTGAGTCAGAGAAGTGCAACTTGACAACCACTGAAGTGCTTACTCATTACACAACCATCACTAACCTTCCATATAACCAGGAGGGTAGTACAGGTAATATATCTCCCTTCTCATTGACTGCCTCCCAACTATTACCTACTTGTTTTGTTGAGATTCCTGCAACTATGTATTTTCATAGCCAAAAAGCAGAATCTTTTAAAATTTTCACCAAAAATCCAAGTCCAGTGGTTATTACATCATGGAAAAATAAAATTGTTTTCCTAATATGATACTTCTGACCAAAGAAACATAGGGAAGATATCTTATTGGCTCCAACATCTTTCCCTCTATAAGGCAAATTGAATACTCCAAAAATAATATGAAAAGAAAGAAAAAAGTAGGGAGAACTCTTCAGTACTGTAAGGGGAAAATATGGGGTTAAAGCAGGAAAGTCACTCTACCAAACCCCCAACCAGGAAGATGTGTACCATGGCCCTTCAGGCTTGGCCTACCTTAATGTATTCCAACTATGGGCTCTGCTTCTGGACCCCCTAAAAAAAATCATTGTTTCCTTGATGTTCACAGCAATTTTAATGGTGACATGTCTGTCTTAACTAAATCTATATCATTCATTCACAACACCAATTACAATCAGTGGTGAATGCTGAATAAACTAATATGCTAAATTAGCAACCTTGAAAGTGACTTTACAAATGATCCACAGTCCCAAATGTGTACTAAAGATAACTTCTTCCAGTATACATCTTTATGCAAATAGTTTCATGCTTATGTGTTATCTAAAGATAGGAAAGTAAACTCATGTAACTGTTCAAAATCTGTGAGAAACAAGTAATAAAAATAGAGAAAACAATGAAACCTTACAGTACACTTCACAAAAGGAAATCTGAGTTACCATCCCAAAATGGTATTGAAACAAGTGTGGTTACAACTTCATGGTCAAATATTTACCTCAAATAAGACAAAGTACTTTTCTTTTTTAACAAAATTGTTAATATACAAAATAATTTGAGTTATCGTCCCAAAATGGTATTGAAACAAGTGTGGTTACAACCTCATGGTCAAATATTTACCTCGAATGAGACAAAATACTTTTTTTTCAACACAATTGTTAATATACAGAATGATTTACCAATCAGATTGGTTGAAAGTACTACTATACATATGTTAAGAATAGACCTGATATTTATTTCACGTCATATCCATGACTGTCATTATTTGTGCCTCCTTAATTACATGAAAAGTTGACTTTTTCTCTCTTAAGCAACTATGTCTTTCTAATCTCTCCTTCCATACTGATCTATGAGTTATATATCTCTTCCTATATCACAAATGGCCTACAAAGGATCCACTGATCTGTTGCTGTTTCAATTCCTTTGAATTCCAAGTATCTGTATCTTATTGTAAATGTAACTAGTTTGTGCATATACTATAACGTATACAGTGTAATTGTAAAGTTAACAGGATGATCCATACATTTATGACATATTCTGAACTTGCTTTGTATTACACAAATGCCGTTACCTATTTTGCCGTCAGTATCACTTAATATCCTACAATTATACATTATGTATTTAAAACTGTCAAAGTACACCACTACTGTATACTGTGAATCTTTTTCTTTTATAAATCTTGTACACTATTTTACCATACTTTCAATTAAACATAGTGAAAACTACTATCAATATTTATTCTGTAAGAAAACTGTACACTATACACATGTCTATATAATTTATCACTTTAACACTGAAAATAAAATACAAATATGTTACATCATGGAAGGAAGACCTCATGTTATGTCTTGTCATTATTAAATGAATTAAAAATTTAGGCTTTGCAGAAAACTGTTTGTTAACTTCCAGGATACACTAGTATGTGGAAAATTCAACACTAAACATACAATATTAATTAAAAATTTGGTTACAAGAGACAGTAACCCTAGAAAAAGAATACCACACATGCCTGTTAAACTGCATCCAGGCTGCCAATGGGAAATGTAAGTAATTATTCTGTGATTCATTCATTTTAGTCCATGCACAAAGAAATCAACAGCACGCAGCTCTCATAATCCTAGTTGCTGGTTACTGTTCGGTTCATCAGGCTCATTTGAATAAGGAAAAAAGTTCAGTTTCTCAACCTATTCAAAAAAGAAACATGACGGCAAGTGTGCCATGAACAGTGCACATGTTAAATAACATTAATGCTTAAATTACATCTTGATTAGTCCTTTTTGATATGCATGTGATTTTTTTTCAGCCTTCCTTAGAGTGGAAAAATAACATTTTCTCTGATTACTGAAAACATGCTAAATAAAAGTATATATCAATTTTTCCCTCAAAGAATTAAAGGCAACTATTTCTAGATTTGGAAAAACACATTACCTATCAGAATGCCCAATCCTATAATCCTATGTAAGCAACTTACATTCCCTTACATTACATATTTTCTTTCATTTACATGATTAGATGCAGAAACACTATCAAAACCATTGTTTTTCTAATGACTAAAGAGTTAAGCATATGTAGGCACAGAAAAACATATTTACCAGAATTGCTAATCCAAAGTACAGGCTGCATGGGTGTAGTAGCATTGGGCACTCTGGGGTGACAGTGGGTGCCATGGATGCAATGATTCCCTAGAAAAAGCATGCAGCCACCTGCTGTGGTCACTAATGGGTTACTGAGGCCTCTAGGCAGCTATCATCACACATCCTTTACTTGGGTTGCCACACATGGCCTATCTATCTACATATCTATCTATATCCCTGATGACTGTTCCCTCCAAGAAATCCCATCAAAGGGATGGCCACATCAAAAGTGTCTCCACTTATCCCTATCCTTACATGCCTCACTCGCATACACTGTTCCAAACATTCCTCTACCATTTCTCTCCCTCCAGTACTATCATACAATCTCCTTGTAAACTTCCCATCTTGCATTCTTTCCACATGCCCAAACCACCTCAAGTATTACGTTTCACCCACTCTAACATTCCACAATTCATTCCCTGCCACACCAGATTTCTTTTAAACTCCTTCATCTCTTTCTTCATTCCATCTAGTCATACCACATGCTCTTCTCAAATAGTTCATTTCCACAGACTGGATTCTTGACCTCTGCAACTCATTCTATGTCCATGTTTCAGTTGCACAGGTCAGGGTTAAGACTACGCTGTCCATTAATCCTTTCTTCTCTTCCAAGCTTACACCTCAACCCTTCATTATTCTATAATGGACCCAATGTCTCTTAAATGCTTAAATTCTGTCACCTCTTTCAGTCTTTCTTCCCTAATATCTATAACACCAATGATTACAGTTTCATCTTTCATTCTATAGGGTTTTGCAAAATCTATACCTCCACTTTTTCTTCTCAAACACCATTACTTCATTTCTACTCGCTTTTACCTACAATCTCCTATGTTTGTACACATCACAAATCACACTTACAACCTGTAACTCCTCTTCACTTTCAGCAAAAAACACAGTATCATCTGCAAACAGCCTTGTCACTAGCCATCATACTTCAATGCCACACTCCATCTCTGCACCCCATTTTGCTAGTTGTGCTTTCATCTCTCTTATCACTTCATCCATATATAAGTTGAAAAGCTACGGTGACATCACACATTCCTGCCCCACGTCCATGTGTATACCAAAACTTTCGCTCAACTCTCCATCCACTCGTACAAATGCTTTCACACTATCCAACAGTTGTCCATCTACCTCACATATCCTTAACACATCCCATAAAGCATTCCACTCAACTCCGTTATATGCTTTCTCCAGATCCATATAAGCTGCATACAGCTTCTCACCTTTGGCTAGATAATATTCCACAATCATTATCACCACAAGAATCTGATCCACACATTCCCAACCTTTCCTAAAACCCCTTTGCTTCTCACCTTTTCTACATTCAGTCACTTCTATCACTATCAAACAACTCATACATACACTTTTCCTAATATTCTTAACAGCCTTATTCTTCTATAATTACCACATACATCATGGATATATGGATGTACATATGTACAGTAATCTATAAAAGTATAGTAATCTAAACAGATATACCTTGTTTGATGCAGTTTCCTATTACAGACTTTCCTTTAACGGATATGAAAAAATATTCATTTAATAAATACAGGATATATAACAGTCAGGCGAGTGTAAGGCACATGTGGATTAGTCACTTGGAAAAGCTTCCTCTATCATTAAAATGGTGAAGGGATAAAAAGGACCAGCCAGTCCACCACCCACTGACTTGTAGCGAATTTTTCCCACACAGGGAATAAGTCGCAGAAGACAATGGAACTGCAGTAGCAGTGATCAAGAACACTGCAAGCTTCGACAAACTTGTGAAAGTTGATTACATTTAGTTTCATATTGTATTTATGTTAACATTGTCTTTATTTTATCTTTAAACACCAAACAACACTTGCAGAGACATTACCTTTACCAAATGAAGCCATTCTATAACACTTACTTGTGTAAGAATTGACAGTCAGGTATGCATCTCCATATGCATGTTATAAAACCCCCTATTAAAAAATTTTTGCATAACAACCATTCCTCAAGAATGCATCTCGTCTGTTATATAAAGGTCTCTGTACTATAAAAATCCAGTTCGCTAGAGTTAACAGGATAGCTCCTGTGGACTGCATTTTTATAGTGCAGATGAATTTTTTTCATACATATTCAGCATTTCCCACATTAGCTAGGTAGCATCAAGAACCTTAGAGGAAAAATCCTTACTTGGCCCCATTCTCTATTCCATCTTTTGGAAAAGTAAAACAGGAGGAGAGGATTTCCAGCCCCCCGCTCCCTTACTTTCAGTCCCCTTTTACGACGCACGGGGAATATGTGGGAAGTATTCTTTCTCCCTATTCCTAAGATATGACAAAATATGATTTAACATTTTTCAAAAAATTGATCACCACAGCAGCCAGCATTATCTAGCCTGTCAAGAAAATGGACAAATTACTGGCAACTGAATATGGGGGGGTTAGCTGTTGCATGTTTGGCAACTTCTTTGGCATGTCTAAAGACTTTCTAAAACATAGTTAAATAAAGTATAGTATAATAATTTCCTGAAAATACATCACTCCAGCAGCCAGCAATATCTAGCCTGCCAAAGAAATGGACGAATCATTTGCAACTACATATGGAGGTAAATCGTTGTCTAGCAACTTCCCTGGTGTGTCTACAGATAGACAGGACCATCAGTTTATGGTATAGATAGGTAAAAGATAGTATAAAATTTTCCTGAAAATATATCATCTCAGCAGCTCATAACATCCATCCTGCCAAGGAAATGGATGAATCATTGGCAACATTATATGGGTGTTAGTAACTGCATGTTTTGCAACTACCTTGGTGTGTCTACAGATAGACATGACTGCCTTTATATGATGTAGTCGAGTGAAAATGTTCCTACACTACTAACATTAGTCTTCTTGATGTAACAACATTGTTTAACCAATGAGAACAACAAAAAAAGTACCTTTGGCCACATCAAATAAAATGAAAAATGTATCACATCATAACATTATGTTAGGTTATGTTCATTTACAGTTAGAGGTATTCATACTATAATTTCACATGTCTGCTTGACTAGATTATTTGGAAAGAACTTTCAACCATCATCCAGCGATGGGTGTATTATATTTATAAGTTTTGTGACAATTCTAAAAATAATTTCAGTACAATCATCATTAAATGAGCACATTTAGCCAAAATGTTCAATGTTGCTTCAACACCACCACATTTTCAGCACGCATGTTCATGTCCAAATGACCCTATCAGTAGCAAATAAACATGGACAAAAGTGTATATTTGTAGAACAGATTAAAAACTGACTAGAAGAAAGCCACCTCCCTCTAATACCCCTAATTCTACGATAACTTTTGCACAGCACTTAAGTTTTATTTAGTTGATAAGCGAATACTAGACTCTAATGTCTCAAACCTGGCAACCTTTAAAAAGGTGCCGGATTTCAAAATTTTCTAAATTTTGGGTATTCATTATGCCAAGATGATTAATTATGAGTCATCTTGCTGCAACGAGGATGATGCCTCAACACAAGAAGGATGCAAGTCTTGCATTTCATCCAGTATATGAGCCAGAATGGTTGTCTGAAGGATCATCAAAGCTAAGCTCAGGCTCAGGAGCAACAGGAAAGGGGACTGGTGAAGGATTTAGAGTCTTTATATCTGGATATGTACAAGGCTCTGGTGACATCTTCAGCAGCTCTTGCAGTACACTTACTTTATGTTATTAGGTTTGTAGCTTATGTACAATGTCAACTAAGGTAGCAACAGGTGATTACATATAAGCTGATTTTGAGAGTTCCCTTGAGCACCAGAATCCTCACAAGTTCCAGATTTGGGGATATGTTGGATTCTGAAATGCAGGATCTGAGACATCAGTGTGTACCAGCATTATGTAATTACTGTTTGTGTGGTGTGGGGAGTGAGCTTTGAGCTCATTTTCCCCTAATTCTTAATCATATTCAGACCATGTCTTAACCTTACACATATACACATACGTACACAACACAAAGGGTCCTACTGTTGTATAATAAAAAATAATACCATACACACCTCAAGCGTTAAAGGAATCCACCTACAAGTGGATGCACAACAGAGTCACCTTCGGTGGGCTTGCATCATCATCAATGGATGGAAAGGAGCACAGTCTCATAGAGGAATCTTATTCTCATGGAGTTTATTTCTCAACACCTGCTTGGAGTACAAAGTTGAAGCTGCAAAAGCCTCGTGAAAGGGGTCCTGAGGTTGTTTAATAACAGTAATAACAATAATAAGGTCTGTGGGGCCTGGATGTGGACAGTGAGCTGTGGTTTCGGTGATTACACATGACAGCTAGAAAATAAGTGTGAGCAAATGTGGCCTTTTTCATCTGTTTCCCAGCGCCACCTCGCTGATGCAGGGGGTGGAGAAGCTATTTCCTGTGGGGCAGGGTGGCGTCAGGAATGGACGGAGGCGAGCAAGTATCATATGTACATGGGTATATGTGTATATGCATGTGTATGTGTATGTATGTATGTTGGTATGTATATGTATGTATATATATATTATTTATTCATTTATTATACTTGATCACTGCTTCCTGTGTTAGCAAGGTAGCGCCAGGAAACAGACGAAAAAAGATCCATCCACTCACACAAGTATATGCATACATGCACAAATATGCACAATACATATACATACATATATGTATTGTGCATATATGTGCATGTATGTATATATATGTGTGTATATGAGTGGATGGGTCTTTCTACGACTGTTTCCTGGTG
>JAYMFT010182891.1:0-12016 GCA_038088735.1 Panulirus argus
GGCCCCACATTACCACCACAGACTGATCCAGGCCCCACATTACCACCACAGACTGATCCAGGCCCCACATTACCACCACTGTCTCTTCCAGGCCCCACATTACCACCACAGACTGATCCAGGCCCTACATTACCACCACAGACTGATTGAGGCCCCACATTACCACCACAGACTGATTTAGGCCCCACATTACCACCTCAGACTGATATAGACCCCACATTACTATCACAGACTGATCCAGGGCCTACATTACCTCCACAGGCTGATCCAGGCCTCACATTACCACCACAGGCTGATCCAGGCCCCAAATTACCACCACAACTGATCCAGGGCCTACATTACCACTACAGGCTGATCTAGGCCCCATATTACTGCGACAGGTTGATCCAGGCCCATTACCACCACAGGCTGATCCAGGCCCCACATTACCACCATAGACTGATCCAGGCCCTACATTACTACCACAGACTGATCCAGGCCGCTCATTACCACCACAGACTGATCCAGGCCCCACATTACCACCACAGATTGATCCAGGCCCCACATTACCACCACAGACTGATCCAGGCCCCACATTACCACCACAAACAGATATAGGCCACATATTCCCACAGCAGACTGATATAGGACTCACATTACCACCACAGACTCATCCAAGCCCCACATAACCTCCACAGACTGATCCAGGCCCCACATTACCACCATAGACTGATCTAGGCCCCCACATTATCACCACAGACTAATCCAAGCCCCAAATTACCACCAGAGACTGATCCAGGGCTTACAATACCACGACAGACTGATCCAGGCCCCACATTACCACCACAGACTGATCCAGGCCCCACATTACCACCACAGCCTATTCCAGGCCCCACATTACCACCACAGACTGATCCAGGCCCCACATTACCACAACAGACTGATATAGGCCCCACATTACCACCACAGACTGATTTAGGCCCCACATCACCACCACAGACTGATATAGACCCCCACATTACCACCACAGACTGATCCAGGGCCTACATAACCGCCACAGGCTGATTCAGGCCCCACATCACCACCACAGGCTGATACAGGCTCGAAATTGCCACCACAGACTGATACAGGGCCTACATTACCACCACAGGGTGATCCAGGCCCCGTATTACCGCCACAGGTTGATCCAGGCCCATTACCACCACAGACTGATCCAGGCCCCACATTACCACCACAAACTGATCCAGGCCCCACATTACCACCACAGACTGATCTAGGCCCCACAGAACCACCACAGACTGATCCAGGCCCCACATTAACACCATAGACTGATCCAGGCCCCACATTAACACCATAGACTGATCCAGGACCCACATTACCACCACAGACTGATATAGGCTCCACATTACCACCACAGACTGATCCAAGCCCCACATTACCATCACAGACTGATATAGGCCCCACATTACTACCATACACTGATCCAGGGCCTACATTACCATCACAGGCTGATCTAGGCCCTACATTACCGCCACAGGCTGATCCAAGCCCCAGATTACCACTACAGACTGATTCAGGCCCTACATTACCACCACAGGCTGATCCAGGCCCCATATTACCGTCACAGGTTGATCCAGGCCCCATATTACCATCACAGGTTGATCCAGGCCCATTACCACCACAAACTGATCCATGCCCCATTTTACCACCACAGACTGATCCAGGCCCCATATTACCGCCACAGACTGATATAGGCCACATATTACCACCACAGACTGATATAGGACTCACATTACCACCACAGACTGATCCAAGCCCCACATTACCTCCACAGACTGATCCAGGCCCCACATTACCACCACAGACTGATCTAGGCCCCCACATTACCACCACAGACTGATATAGGCCCCACATTACCACCACAGACTGATTCAGGGCTTACATTACCACCACAAACTGATACAGGCCTCACTTTACCACCACAGATTGATCCAGGCCTCACATTACCACCACAGACTGATCCAGGGCCCACATTATCATCACAGACAGGTCCAGGCCCCACATTACCACCACAGACTGATCCAAGCCCCAAATTACCACCACAGACTGATCCAGGGCTTACAATACCACCACAGACTGATCCAGGCCCCACATTACCACCACAGACTGATCCAGGCCCCACATTACCACCACAGACTGATCCAGGCCCCACATTACCACCGCAGACTGATATAGGCCCCACTTTACCACTACAGACTGATCCAGGCCCGACATTACCACTACAGACTGATCCAGGCCCCACATTACCACCACAGACTGATCCAGGCCCCACATTACCACCACAGACTGATATAGGCCCCCACATTTCAACCACAGACTGATCCAGGCCCCACGTTACCACTACAGGCTGACCCAGACCCCACAGCACCACAGGCTGACTAAGGCCAACAACACCACAGCCTGACCCAGGCCCCATGCCATCACCACAGGCTGACCCAGGCCCAACAACACCACAGGAAGACCCAGGCCCTGCAACACCACCACAGGAAGACCCAGGCCCTGCAACACCACCGAAGGCTTACTCACGTCTTACATCACCAGTACAGGCTGACCCAGGCCCCACTCCACCAACACCAGACAAATGCAGGTCCTGCACCACCAGCACCAGGCAGATCCAAGTCCTGCTCCAACTCCTTAGGCTGACCCAGTCCCCACCCCCGAGTGTTCATTACCATCAGGATGACCCAGGTCCAACACAACTAGCACTATGCTGATGTAGACCCTACACCACCACCACAGGCTGACCTAGGTCCTACATTAGCTCCAGGCAGACCAAGACACCACACCACGAACTCTGGTCTGACCCAATTCCTTCATCACCACACACTAGGTTGATTTAGGTCCTTTACTACCAACACCAGGCTCACCCAGGTCTTACATTACCAGCACCAGGCTCACCCAGGTCCTACATTACCAACACCAGGCTCACCCAGGTCGTACACTACCAGCACTAGGCTCACCCAGGTCCTAAACTACCAGCACCAGGCTGACCCAGGTCTTAAACTACCAGCACCAGGCTGACCCAGTTCCTACACCACCAGCACCAGGCTCACCCAGTTCCTGCATTACCAGCACCAGGCTCACCCAGGTCCAAATTTACCAGCACCAGGCTCACTCAGTTCCTACACCACAAGCACCAGGCTCACCCAGGTCCTAGACTACCAGCACCAGGCTCACTTAGGTCCTACACCACCAGCACCAGGCTCACCCAGGTCCTACATTACCAACACAAGTGCTCACCCAGGTCCTACACTACCAGCACCAGGCTCACCCAGGTCCTAAACTACCAGCATCAGGCTCACCCAGGTCCTAAACTACCAGCACCAGGCTCACCCAGTTCCTACAGCACCAGCACCAGGCTCACCCAAGTCTTACACCACTAGCACCAGGCTCTCCCATTTCCTGCATTACCAGCACCAGGCTCACCCAGGTCCTAAACTACTAGCACCAGGCTCACCCAGGTCCAGATCTACCAGCACCAGGCTCACCCAGTTCCTATACCACAAGCACCAGGCTCACCCAGGTCCTAGACTGCCAACCAGCACCAGGCTCACCCAGGTCCTACACCACCAGCACCAGGCTCACCCAGTTCCTGCACTACCAGCACCTGGCTCAACCAGGCCCTAAACTACCAGCAGCAGGCTCACCCAGGTCCTGAACTACCACCACCAGGCTCACCCAGGTCCTACACCACCAGCACCAGGCTGATCCAGTTCCTACACCACCAGAACCAGGTTCACCCAGGTCTTACACTACTAGCACCAGGCTCACCCAATTCCTAAACTATCAGCACAAGGCTCACCCAGGTCCTACATTACCAGCACCAGGCTCATCCAGGTCCAATTCCACCAGCACTTGGCTGAAATAGGTCGTACACAACCATTACCAAGCTGACCCAGTTCCCTCACAACCAGCATCACATGCCCTTCCAAACTCAGACACCAGTTTCTGCAGTTTCTCGCATGAACCTACCACCAGTGCCCTGTCATCAGCAAGCAACAACTGACTCACTTCCAAGACCCCCTCCCTCACCCATGACAGACTGTAGATGTGTCCTCTCTCTAAAAAAAACCTTGCATGCATCTCCCTCATCACTCCATCCATAAATAAAGTTAATCTGCCGTGACATAACTCAGCTCTACTGCAGAGCCACCTTCATGTGGCACCACTCACCATCCTCTCTTCTGGTTGCACACTCGCTTTACTTTATTCATAAAAAGTCTCAGTACTTCTGGTAACTTTTATCTTTCAGCATACATTTGCAACACCTTCTGCAGAGCATGTCTATCAACCCTGTCATACACTTTCTTCAGGTCCATAAATACCACATACAAATCTTTCTGTTTCACTTATGAATTTGTTACACACATTCTACAAAGGAGCACCAGATTCACACATCCACTTCTACTCCTGAGGCTGCAGTTTCCTCCCCAATCTGAACCTCTCAGCATGTCATAAACCCTCTCAATCACCACCCTCCCACCCAGCTTACCAGGTAGTCTTATGGATATGGACTCCAGCATGGAAAGGGATAGACCATTGTAGAAACTGACATTGATAGCAGAGGCCTTGAATCAGTAAGCACAAGCATGTGTGTAGAAATAGACTCAGGTTTAGAAGGAGATGGAGAGGGAGAGATTGAAGATCAGGAACCCCTAAGCACAGACCTGAGCACAGAAAAAGACAAGTCACTGAGTCAGGTATGGAAGGAAAGGGATTCACTGAATCAGTTATGGAAGGAAAGGGAGAGGTAGAAAGTGGAAGCAAGGAAATTCGCTCTGACCTGCCTACAAATATAGAGAGTGAGAGAGGCATTGCAGTGATAAAACAAGAAATTCGCAGTATATACAGTATAGAGTCCATAGATATTCTGCAAACGGAATTTACATATATGGCAAGACTGAAATATCATATTAGGGAAAATGTAGATTTAAACACCCCCAAAAATGTCTGGACTGGGTTAAGAAAGGTAGAAACCGAAATGGGGAAGGATGCAGATTTTACTGCCCTAATGGAGAAGGATGCAGATTTTGCCATTCTCGTTATGGAGATCTTCATGAAAGTGAGATGCTGCCTGTATGAGTACAGCGAGGACCTCCATATATCAGGCATTGTAAGGCGGAGCCAAACAGAGGCAGGGGTGAACAGCCAGAAGAGGAAATGACACTGGTTTTCCTATTCAAAATGATAGAGGAGGTGGAGGCACTCTGCCAAACTCAACAGAACAAAGCATGTTAATCCCCCTTAACACAGAAACAAGTCATGTAACATCCACTGTACGTATATGCCAAGGCACAGGGACCCAGGTGTTTCCAGGCTCCCCCTGCAAGAGGTTACACCACAGGTGAAAAGTCACCTTTTTTTAGGCTTTTCATAGGGAATTTAGTCTCATTAAAGAACTTTTCACTTCAAGGGAATCCACATTTCTCTGTCACTGGAAGTAGCACAGCTTTGGGCTACGTACATTGAAAATCTTGATCAACTAATCAACAACAATCACCCCCTATCTTAAGAAATTCAACTTTATTACCATCCACTCCAGTCACCAAGCCACATTTCATCTTAAGGCTTTCACCACCTCTTCCATCTTCACCAAACCACTCTTTTTGACTCTCTTCACATACCATCTGACCCAAACACCCTGCATCTGCCACTCTATCAACAAACAGCTTCAGCAGTCCTTCAGAATACTTATTTCATCTCCTCACTTTATCACTATCTGTTACTACTTCCCCCTTTACCCCTTCACCAATGTTCTCACTGTTTTCTTGTTTTTTTTTTTGCATATTATTAATTTCCTTCCAAAACATCTTATTCTCCTTAGAATTTACTAATGCTTGCTCACCCCAATTCTCATTTACCCTCTTTTTCAACCCTTGCACCTACCGTTTCTCCACCTGCCACTTTCTCTTATACATCTTTTTAAATATGATATAGTGCTATTGAGATTTGTATAAGGCTGTGCAGCACATGCATTGTTTTACTTTTCATCTGACATTGGCACAGACTGTTTTATCAGTACTGATTATGTAACAACATATGAGCTCCCTTTTTTAGAAGAAAGATGATTTTTTTTCCAATTAGTTTTGTGCTTGCTTTATGGTGGCTGAATGTACAGCCTTATTTTTTGCTCATTTGGAATCACTTGAGGGCTTAGGATTGGATTCCAGACCATAGCCTTCATATAAACTGTAGTTTGAAATTGATGGTCATCATACTTCCAGGGATTCATGGTTTTTTAAAGAAGTGTCAAAGACACAGTACCATTAGCCATAGTAATATTGTATTACTCATGATTTTGTCAAATTGATACAGCATGAAAACAAAGTATGTAGAGATACAAAACATATGGGAGATAATGCTGGCCAGATTCCTGTTACTGTACAAGGATGTGCTCTTTCGTTAGGGATGTGAAACAACCTGAGGAGGATGTTCTGTAAACACTGATTTTGGTGGGAGCACGCTGAGACTGGTAAGTCATAACGATGCTGTATTTAGATTGAGATGAAGCACTGCAACTTTGCTGTGTGGGGAATAAGTTTGATGATTGTAATATACTGCAGTAGAAATGAGGTTAGGCATTGTCTTTGTGCCAAACTGGAATGAGGTTAAGCGCTGCAACTTCCACATGTGGAATGAATTAACATTGAAGACATGATATATTTGGAATATAGTTTTTCATTATAGCCATATTAAATAATCTGGATTTGCATATTTATTTCAGATGAGGTAGCTATCGTGGAAGTATGACGACGACAGATCGAGACAAGGAGGCTGATGATGGTGATCATGGAAGGGGGTGTGGTAATTTTAGTAATCCACCTATCTCTACTTCATCTTCCTCAAATTCCAATTCTAACTCCTCCCCTGCTTCAATCCCACCAAGTGGGGTTTTAGTGCCTGGAGGACCCAAGGGACCAGATGGAACTGTCATTGAAGAGGTAGAATGATTTTGTGATTCTGTAAATGTTGCTCAGTATGTACAAACTAGTTTTTTCTTGCTGTGAAAAAGAAATTAGATTGAGAGAGGTTGGGATTTTTTTTAAGTGATTTTGGATGATTCATATACATGTCACTTTTTAAAAAAAGTGAGCTGCAGTTAAAGAATAAGTTGATTAGTCATTTAAAGTGGGTAGTAAAAGGTTAGTATGAAAAATAAAAAGCTCTTTCAGATTGTACTTTTGTTGATTATCATTGGCATTATTTTTGAAAGATGACCTTTTAATGAAAAAAGTTTGATTGCAAGTGTGTCGGTGCTATATTATTGCAAAACGATAGGTTGGTTGGACTTAAGTGAAATGATATCATTATCCCCTAAGATTATTACCATGAACTAGAATGGGAATATGTTTTAAGATTGTGCATTTAGTAAATGACTTCACTGTCTACTGACAGGTTAAGAGCCTAGCTGTTTTAGTGACTGTCATATGTATGGCATTACTCAAAGGATTTTATTATAATTTTGATCATATATCTAGTTTTCACCTGAATCAGTATGAAGTAAATTATTTTAGCATTAGGTTGAAATGAGTGGTGTATCTTAATATATAGTTATTTTGATAGTTTCATGATATTGAAACTAACCTTCAGAAAATTTAGCAAATCAGGTTGAAAGCCGACAACTGCTGAAGGCTGATATGTTTTTATGTTAGTGCTTTAATCAGTTCAAGTATGGTTGTTGTTATGTATTTTTCAGATTTATCTAATAATAATGATGATTTCATGATATTAGAACTAAACTTTAAAGAGAATAGCAGATTTTATTGAAAAATAAGCAACTACAGAAGGCTCACTTTTTTTCAGTAAGTTTTAACCGTCTATTTCCTTTTACTTTGTGTGTTTTGTCACAAAATGGGGACACTTTTAATTTGACTTAAATGTCAAGTGCTTTAAAGATTTTCCCAATTTTTCCAGGTTATGACAGCAGTTGTTGGGAAAAAACAGCCAGTAAGGGGTCAAGCATTTCGTGCACCAAACGGAGAATATGTGTCTTATCTCTGTACTGATGATGCTACACTTTATCGACCAGGAGGTATATTTTTTTTTTTCTTCTTCTTTTTTTGGGGGGTTCAAGATATTTTTCCATCTTTATGTGACTTATTTTTTTACTCATAGAATCTTTGGCAGCTTGAAATAAGATGTATAATGTTTTTTAGCCATTGCAAACTGAATGGTGATATGTATAAGAGAGAATTGTGTAGTGATATCAGTGAAAGAATGGAAGCTTATCAAAAGTGGAATTATGGAAGTTCAGAGAATTTCATGGAATGAGTAGAGCATTTCACTGAGAATGGAAGGAGAAAATAAGATTATAAAAGTGAAAACTCTCTTAAACTGTAAAAGTGTTATTTGTATTTTTGTCTGAATTTGACTGGAAGTATTTGCCCAGACCAAGTTTGAAAGAATTGAGAGGAATAATTTTTCCCAAACCCAGATTTGCAGAAACCTGGTTTATGCCACAATCTGGACCTTTTAGATGTGGTGGATGTCTGGGCTAAAGAAAGAGAGAAAAAAGAGCCATTCTGGGATGTGGAGTATTTCCATATTTTGTAGTTGATATCAGAAAACAGTTCTATCTGGATGATGGTTGTAAGCCTGCATTTTCTTGGTTTGTGGAATTTCCATGATCTGTAATCCATCTGCCTGCTTTCTCATTTCTAGTTATCTCAATCTTTTCAGTAAATTTATTTAAAATCTAGAGTACAGTAGTGAAAGTGTTATCCAATGTATGATGCTAAAACAGTTTAGAGTTGGAGTGCATTGTATTGTACAATTACTTTTTTACTTTTAGCTTTGCTTTTTAGTGCCGTTTATAGTATCTGTGCAGAATCACTAACAATGAGGATACTCTGGAAAAGTGAGCATCACTGTCAGAGTTATATCAGTGATTACAGGTACTGTGTGGATGTTAGTTTAAGGGTGCCATTAACTTAACTTTTTGTTTTGTCATTGTACTTTACTGTATGGAGAGGTGTTACTGGACTCCACCTGCTTGTGGTTACACCATGAATGAAAAGTCACCTTTAGTAAGGCTGTATCATCATTAGTTGTTGACACTAAAAACAATATGGTCAAAGAACTTCTCACTCCAAAAGAGTCTACCCTGTTCTTGCTGCTGATGGTTGTGTAGCTGTAAAGCTGCAGGAAATCCTGGACAAAGTTTCTTAGGGTTAAATGATATTAACTGTTTGGATGAATTGAAGTTTCAGGTTATGTAAATTTTTATGATGAGGAGGCTGGGATAACTAAGAGGAGTGTTTATACACTATATGTCAGTGAAATTCTTCATGGTTAAGGTAATTATCTATAGGTCAGAATGAAATATTACATAGTCTAGATACCTTTCTTCTTTACATAATGTACATAAATTGACTCTTACCATTCAAAATAAGTACTTGTGAATTATTACTCCCAAACCTGACTACCCTGCAGACCAATTAGTCTGGGTGTGAGAATAATTACTGTGTTAATGATGGAACTAGATGTGTGGGAATAATTAGTTTTGATGATGAAATTAGATTTTATTGAATTTTGATTTTTTGAGATACAGTACTTAGTTCCATTTCCTGTCTAGAGTGAGGTAGTATCAGGAACAGATGACTAAGGCTTCAAGAAATAACTGTCATTCAGTTTGTTCTTATATTTAGAAAGTGTTAGCATATGTGTGGAGTTTACTAAACTCTATTGATTTTTCAGCTGAATTTGTTTAGAAACATTCTACCAGCCACATGTCATCTCATGTTATGGCCTGCCAAACATTAGTTTTGTTCCTTCACACTTATTATAAGTGTTGATTTTATTATCCATCTCAAATGAGAAAGGAGGGCTTGTTGTTGGAATAAAGTGATACACCAAAGGCTTCCCTCTTTGAGATGTCTTTGTTCAAAGTATGACCTTCATTATTTCTTGGCAGCATAAGCCTGTTTCTGGAATTTTTATAACTTCAACAGTCTCATCTTAGTTTTCAAGCAACTGAGAGAGGTATGATCATCCTGTCCAGAAATCATGTTGTTATGGGTTATGTAGATTGTCTGATTCCATAAATTTAGTAAGTTTGCCTCTCAGGACTCTGGAGGATTTTGATAATGTTTGGATTTAGTGTTATTAGTTGATAGTTTCACAGTGTTGCTTTTTCCACTTTTGTGGAATGAGGCAGTGTGAGTCAGTTTCAAACTCTCTAGGGTGATACTATAGTCTAGACTTTTCTTCAAAGGATATTCATTTCTGATGCAGGAAGTGTTTTGCATTTCCTCATGAAGACCGATCTCCAGGAGTCCGGGCCTTGGGCAGAGTGCAGGGACAAATTTTTTATGTTCCTTTCAAAATCCTGTGGTGAGATAATGATATCTGGTGTATGTAACACTGGGGAATTACAGTTTTGGAAGAAGTCTTTGGAGTTGCTTATCTTTAAGGTGTTTTTTGGCTTGTTAAATGCCAGTTCATATTGTTTCAAGTCTCACTTTTCTCCTGGCAATCATCTGTAAAAGTACCCTCTTCTGTTTTAGTGGGCCAGTGGAGTTTGTGTGTGAAGGTGAGATGGTGTCAGCTGACTTTAACCCCCCTCATTGGTATATATGTCTGCAGCCTTTTACTATCGGGAATCAAAAAATTATTTTAGGAAAAGTAAAGAGGGGGAGTAAGGTAAGGGAAATTAACCCTTAAATGCTGGGAGACATACAAACATGAAAGTTTTGGGAGTACCTGGAATTGTTATAGTATGGCTTCTAAGTGTTGCCTAGAGCCTTATAGATTTGCTGTCTTTTGGTTGAGTTATTTAATGTTTACTATTTTTATCATGAATTTTTTATGCTTTATGCATATTTCTTATGTTGTAGGAATTGCATTAGATTGACAGATTGGTGGATGGATGAATAGATGAAAAGATAGTAAATGTGAATAAAAGATAGATAAATGTGAATAAATGATTTCCTTGATTTCTATTTCTGATTTTTTTTTCTTTTTTTATAAAACATGACTGGGAGATGTATAAGAGAAAGCGGCAGGAGGTTAAAAGGAAGGCGCAAAGGTTGAAAATGTGGGCAAATTAGAATTGGGGTGAGAAAGTACCGTTAAACTTTAGGGAGAATAAAAGGATGTTTTGGGAGGAGGTAAATAATGTGCGTAAGACAAGAGAACAATTAGGAACATCGGTGAAGGGGAAAGTGATAACAGGTAGGGATGGAGCGAGTATTTTGAAGGTTTATTGAATGTGTTTGATGATAGAGTGGCAGATGTAGGGTGTATGGTTGGGATGTTGGTTGGGATGGTGTGTGAAGTGAGAGAGTCAGGGAGGATGGAGAGAGGAGGTGGTGAAAGTCTTGTGGAAGATGAAATCCAGCAAGGCAGCAGGATTGGATGGTATTGCTGTTGAATTTATTAAGAAAGGAGGTGACTGTGTTGATTGGTTGGTAAGAATATTCAATTTATGTATGAATCATGGTGAAGTGCCTAAGGATTAGCGGAATGCATGTACAGTGCCATTGTACAAAGGCAAAGGGGATAAAGGTGAATGTTCAAATTACAGAGGTACAAGTTTGTTGAGGATTCCTGGAAAGCAGTATAGGAGGTTATTGATTGAGAGTGTGAAGGCATGTACAGATCATCTGATTGGGGAGGAGCAGTGGTTTTAGAAGTGGTAGAGGATGTGTGGATCAGGTGTTTTCTTTGAAGAATGTATGTGAGAAATACTTGGAAAAATGGATGGGTTTGTATATGGCATTTATGGATCTGGAGAAGGCATATGATAGGGTTGATAGAGATGCTTTGTGGAAGGTCTTAAGAGTATATGGTGTGGGAGGTAAGCTGCTAGAAGCAGTGGGAAGTTTTTATCAAGGCTTTGAGGCATGTGTATGAGTAGGAAAAGAGGAGAGTGGTTGGTTCACAGTGAAAGTTGGTCTGCAGCAGGGGTGTGTGATGTCCCCATGGTTGTTTGATTTGTTTATGGATGGGGTGGTTAGGGAGGTAAATGCAAGAGTTT
>JAYMFT010182902.1:0-12016 GCA_038088735.1 Panulirus argus
AGAGAGAGAGAGAGAGAGAGAGAGAGAGAGAGAGAGAGAGAGAGAGAGAGAGAGAACACACAAGGAGAAACTATGTTCTGTGACGCTCCACTGAACATCCGAGGTTTACGTCTGTCACAACTTGAACCATAAAAAAAAAACGCAGTTCAAAGTTATATTCCACAGCACTTCAACTTTTTTTCCCCGACAAGAGCTACGTTTTTATGCACGAGAAACTTTTTAGAAGTTTGTTAAACATTGGTAGATAAGCACTTCTCCCTGGCGGACGTTTTCCTGGAGTGATAGCCAGAATCAAGCACAGGAACTGCAACTGCACTGATAAGATTTATCAGCGAGGGGGCACCGTGGCAAAGTGGGCAAAGCCCAAGCCCTAAGATAAAGAGGGTCCTGGTTCAAGTGTGTGTGTGTGTGTAGCGTTGCTGTTCCTGCTGCTGCTACCGATGTTGCTACAGCTGCTGCCATTGCTATTACTTCTGCTGCTGTTACAACTGCTGCTTTCTGTCCTCCATTACCTTTCCTCTACTCTGGGTAACCCTGTATATATCACTCGCCGGTGACCAGATGCAGACAGTGGCAGATTCCATCTCTTTCTTTCCATTACTTTACCAGTTCCTTTTCATTTGCTGCCAGACTGATCCATGCACCTCACACTAACAATAGAGCATCTAGCATAAAGGACGGTAGTGATCACGCTCTGACCTCAACAATAGCAATAATGGACATAACAATAGCCGTAAACAGTGCGAAACAGCAGTAGAGGAAGATGATGAGAGTCTAGAATCAAGTTAACAGCCAGCCAGAACCAGGGACTCACGTTTGCACGAGGCTGAACCAAATTTAATCAAATATTGGTAAGTCTGGGAGGTCATTAGTAGCTTGTGGTCACTCCCCCAGCCTCTGTTGTTGTTATGTTAATGTATGTATAACACGGGGGCGTCCCTAATGCCCTACGAAGGCCCCTAAAGCCCTACACAGGCCCTAATTCACTGAATCGGTCCTAATGACCTGGGCAGGCCCTACTGCTCTGGGTCGGTTCTAATGCCCTGGACCAACCCTAATACCCTGGAACGACAGTAAAATCCTAGACCGGCCCTAATCCGTAATCCTTAATACACTTGGCCAGCCCTAATGCCCTGGATCGGCCCTAAAATGCTTTAGGCGCTCACCACTCCCTTCCTTATTCCTTACTGTTATCCCCTCCATCACGTCCCAATCTCTCTCTCTCTCTCTCTCTCTCTCTCTCTCTCTCTCTCCAGGGGGTGACTTCCCCCTCCGCCCGTCTATCCATCAGGAACCAGTACCGGCTCCCCCATCCCCCTTACTGCCACCTCCAGTGGCCTTTTATCCATTAACCCTCCTAGGGCTGGAGGAGACGGCCCTGCCTCCCTGTGGGGTCGTGGAAGGCCCTCATGGACACAGAAGGAGTGCCTCCCTGACTGACAAGGAACGAACAGCATCTGGGAAATGCATATGGAAGAAGAAGAAGAAAAGAAAAAAAAAGAGGAAATTTAATAGGGAGAGAACCAGGGGTCAAATATGAAGGAGACATAAAGAGAGAGGAGGTAGAGAGCAGCTAGAGTAAGGAGATAAATGGAGGGAAACAGAGTGAAGGGAGTATTAGGAAGGAAATGAAAAATGAATATGTAGAGAGATACAGTGATAAAAGGAAGGATAAAGAGAAAATGGATAGGAAAAACTACGAAGAATGGTGAAGAACAACGAGGTTGAAAAAGGAAAACTGGGAAAAAGAGAAAGATGCATTCACAGAGAAAATGTGTGTGTGTGTGTGTGTGTGTGTGTACCTACCTTTGGGTTCTTACTACGAGATTGTGACAAAACGGGAGGCATAGGGCGTAGCACGTCTTTCTGCCGCCACGCACAATACATGGTTACCAATGGTGTTTTCATCTGGGACTGACTGTACCATACAGCAAGTTTTCTTTTATATGTTTAAGTATCTGTTTTCTCGTTACAGTACAATGAACAGTCCTTCCATATACTTCCGCAGAGATCTCGAATATCTTTTGCTTTTAATGCCTGGTATTATTGGAGGGCGACAGAGGGAAATGGATAAAGGAAGATGTAAGATGAGAGACAAAGGCAGAGGAGAATGAAGAGACAGAGAGTGTAAAGGACGTAGAGATAACCAACATACATAACTTGGTGTCACCGGGAATAGCGTCAGGACGTAAGTTATTACGGAGATTACCTGGGAATGGGAGGTCAGCTGCGTAAATTATGGAACTGATAATGTGATAACGGCAGATCAAAGGCATAAATTGTAAAGGTTATAGCCAGGGAATACTAAATCAAAGTTATTAATTCCACGGGTGTTAATAAATGATCAGGCCTCTGAACTACAGAGTCCATAATACGAGCTGCAATGTCTGATGGCGATGCACTGCCGGGAGGGCGAGGCATTGCAGGGAGAGCGGAGAAAGAGGCATTTTGGGGGGTAGCGAAGATTTGCTGGCGGAGCAAAGCAATGTTTGGGAAGCGAAGCACTGCTGAGAGAGGGAAGTATTGCTGGGAGAGGGAAACATTGCTGAGAGACCGAACACTCCTGGGAGAGGGAAAACATTGCTAGGAGAACGAATCACTGTTGGGAGAGCAGAACAATGCTTCTCTTATCTTCGCCTCCCTGATATTTACATACGTAATACTATCATCATATCTATGATTGTCTATGACCTCATAGAATTCGTGGTTTGAATCATAACAAAAATCCGAACTGAATTATAGAATTAAATGAATAATCGAATGCGTAAAGGAGTAAAATTAAATCGGGCTTTGTATCGTTAACTCACAATACAGTATTTCGCTGCGTTTAAAGGTATTGTACAATAGTGGAAAACACAGAAGACAGGAGCTATACTTATTCTCATAGGTCACCCTCACCATGGCAACGTAGTCCCCCCGTTAGTGCCATATGGCAATACCCCCCGCAGCGCCAGATGGCAACATTCTCCTCAATGCCAGATGACAACAGAATGACCTTTGACAGATAAGAAAATGGATCTTTGTAAAGCTGTCATAACTCAGTCAGGTAATGCAAACGAAGGGATTGACCAAGTAGCGACAAGTCATCTAGAGGTTGATTCCTCTATCGCTTTCGCTCCCTAAGCACCACGGCATGACCCCTGAGGACAACGATACGACTTTGATTACGATGGTGTTACATATGATCTGACCCATACAGGTCAAGTCAAAGGCCAGGCCATCACATCTAAGGGTTCTACCGACTTGCTCAAGTAACTAAGGTGGTAAATCATCCGTAGATGATTTCTCCTGGTTTCTCTGCCAACTCTTTGGGTTGTCGTAGTCGTACCCCAGAGGAGCGAGAATTTGTATAGGTGTACTCCAGCCCTCTTCCCGGAATTCTGGAAGCTGAGCCTTCGGTTGGTCCACCCAGGACATAAATCCGTAGAGGCTAGAAGGGGAACGAATCTAGGCTCTGAATTCAAATATTCTTTAAAAACATCCCTGCTCTTTATGTTCCAGGTGTTCTCTGATGTGGTGCATTTCAGTTTGTGTTTCCAGACCACGTTTGCCCTGCATCAGGATGAATAATATACGCTAGTGAATAATTAAAGATCTGCAGTGGATTCACACCAGCTTTGGAATAATTTTCAGTTCATTATGCGGGTTTTAGTATTAATAATATTGGAAAAGCCTGTGGAATATACTTCTTAGTGGCTATTACCATCAAATGTTACATTGCTCTAAGACCTTTTCTCAATCCATACAATACCTGTATCATATAACGCAGGGTCGACGGCGATGTATTTTGTCGACCTACTTTCTCTCCTATCAGGGGTGGGTGAAACCAGATCTGAGGCCCTGAGGTCAGTGAGACCCTCAGACATGTGAGAGGTGACGGAGAGTGTGAGTGGCAGATGAAGGGGCGACCTGACACCCCTCTTACACCACCACACAAGATATAGAATATCTAATAACCCGGTCTTTGCCACCACAGGCAAGCGAACGAAAATTATTCCAGGAGACGTTAGGACAAAATACTTGTTTCGGAAATCTCTCTCCAGAATCTCAAAATAGCTTAAGTCTGAAGTTGCGAAGGCAGATAGTTTAATGAAAACAAACTCTTCAGAATCATAGAATTAATGAAGAAAAGATGACGATCAGGTATTTTAAGGCTATACTTGGGATTGCCTCCGTGCTCTAGGAATATCATCAAGGCTGACTCTTACGACGATAAACACATGTGTTTCTTCTAAACACAATTTATGAAGCAAGTCACTAAATCCATTTGTAATCAAAGTGTTGCACTGAGATGGAAATGCATAACATTTTGAGAACTAAAGACCGACATTTCTAGGTGAGGAGGTTATAAAATCATACGCAAAATATTCGTGAAAATTTACATTAAATAAACTGACATCTCCTAAGCAATGCGTTTCTTAGGAAGGAGATGTAGTGGCATCACCTGTAAGATCTGACGAGAGGAAACATCTGAGAAGCTAAACGATACTCTAACCTCATGAGGTAAGATCCCTGAGCTCGACGATACGGCCCTTGGATATGAGAGCTTAATCTGTAACTGATTCTTAAGAATCATGTGAAAAGTAACACCATCATGCCCAAGGGTCGTCCTGTCGTGATCAAGGGTCGTATCGTTGTTTTTGAGGTTCGTAACATCGTGTTCAAAGGTCAAGCCGTCTCGCTCAAGGGCAGCGCTGTCGAAATCAAGGGCCGCGTCGTCCTACCCAAAGTTCGTGCCCTCGTGCTCAAGGTTCTTCCCAACGTACTCAAGGATCGAACCGCCGTGCTCACTGGCTAAGAAGTTTTGATTGGAACAAATCCTCTCACTGAGATCATCTAAAGGAAAAAAAAAAAGGGGGGGTATTTGCAGGTTTCTTTTATCCTGGAAAAGTTTGTTGGATGGAAAGATTTAGGAAAGATGTGTGTAGTGATGGTATTTTACCGTATCCTTCCCTCTTAAATGATCTGGTAGATAGGGATTCCATCTACTGTTGATCTTTAAGTCCTGGTGTTATGTCAGGAGGCAATATTCAGAGCTATATGCAATGACAGTGATTACTTAGTTCTTATCTGTAAAGCATTACAAAGCACCTGTTATCAAATGCGCTGACGACGCTTCCACTATTGGGTATTATGACGACAGTTATGTTATTACGTAAGCTAAGGACACTTCCGTTAATGTGTATATTACAAGGATTACTGTAAAGACATTCTATTCACTAATTCTCAGTATTTGGCACGCAGAAAAGATTTGTATGTATGATATGCAAGACATACACGTATATAAAATTTCCATGTAAGACATGCAAGACAAACAGAGAGAACAATATTCATTAATATCAAAAAAAGTGTCTATCATATTCCATTAATACATAAATGCTGTACGTGAATAAAACATTATTTGGAATGTATCACTAATGTTGTTATTAAAGCTGGTCTAGTTTTTCCTTCATATTCTGTATTGCACGCTCTGGCAAAATAAAAGTCCTCTTGGAATACACATGCTTATGAAATTTAGGAATGTAATGTATTTGAAACACAAATGATCATGTATTTCAGCGAAACAGAAAACTTTCTGGAAAAGAATACGATTTTTTTTAATGAAGAGATTTTGGAGCAGAATTTATTATATATTACGGTAATAATAAGCTGTTGAAATAAAAATCATCATCCGTTTACACAAAAAGAAATATTAAACAAATCATCGTATACTTTGATATAAAAAAAGGGTTTCGGAACAGATGTTAAAGTAGATTTTGGTCAAAGTTTTACAACACAAAGGACCATATTATACTTTGGTTAGAGAAAATTTAAAAACACTAGATATATATATTTTGGCACAGTAAATTTTGTGGATATGACCTGGAAAAAAGAATAAGTTTTGGGAATACAGATGACAATACCCTTCGGTAAAACAAATATTCTTGTAAAACAAAACTTCGCACATTTCGGTAATATGAAATGTTTTTTGGAAAAAAAATGTGTTCATACATTCTGGTAAATGTTTTCGAACACCAGTGATTACAAATTTTCTTAACATTAGAAGTTTTCCGAACATTACTGATCACATGTTTTTGTAAAATGAAAACTTCTGAAACTCAAATTATCATGAATTTCGATCGAGTAAATTCAAGATACCATACTTCATACATATAATATCTTTTCTATCCACTCCGCCTTTATGCTTAAATGGAGAACTTTCCTCGTTCAGTTGCTAAATAAACGTAGAAATCAAAACTGATGCCAATGCCATACCAGTTTTTGAAATACAAATATCCTTTATAGAAGTGTATGGTGAAAAATCGCATTAATTTATCCACAACTGAAACCTTATCAGTAATGTTCTTTGACTGCATTTGCAAGTGGTTACATCGCAAGCGAGAAGTCATCTTCGGCAAAGTCGTCTCGCTATTAATGGTCAGAGAGAAGTACAGATTCCTGGAAAATCTGATCGCTCCAAAGGAGTCCAGCATTTTCTGCTTCTGCGAGGAGCGCAGCCTCGAAGGTGCATAAGCCCCATAAAACGGGTCCAAGGACTGAAAAACAATGATAATAATATTCGTAATATAATAATAATAATAATAATAATAATAATAATAATAATAATAATAATAATAATAATATAACCTTAACTGATTACATTAAGGAATGAAAAAAGTAAACAGGCTGGTGAACAAGCACCCACCATTGTGAGACAGAAAATGAAATATATAAAACTTGTAGCGAGCAAAATGTATGCAATAGACCCCAACATTTTACACAGAAACATGGAGATTTATAACGTGTGCAATAATATGCATATTTATGGCTGTAACTGTAATTCAGATATTAATTACATATTCATGTAAATATATACGAATGTGTATTTGGTTGTAAAATTAAGTGATATATGTGTACGCTTTTTACAACAGGAAACAGAATATAGTTTCCCGATAAGAACATTGCATGCTGGGCAAACGAAAAATAAGACTAATGTATTTCAAACTACTTTCTATTTGACGATAACTCAAAATAATTCCCAACGAAGCTGTTAATGCTATCATATTAGTTCTGCCACTCTCATCTGAAAACATCTTATAAGATTTCAGTTAATTTGTGACGATTTATTTGTTACTGTCGCTACCACATTCAAAGTAAGGCTGTGTAAATATCTTTTCAATCTCTTGTGCACTGTAGTTCCACATGAGAAATTTGGACAGCTGTTCTGTGATTTCAAAGGCGATATATACACATTTAACTACATGCTCACACATACCCATGCAAATACTTGTACACATATACATACAAATACACACACACATATACACATACAAATACATGCCTACAAACATACATGTTACAAATATACGTACTCACATACAAATACATGTATACATGTACACAAACAAATACATTCACACACGTACATATACAAGCGAATCCACACACACACACACACACACCGTATCAGGAATGAATGAAATAGAATTGAAAACTAATTCTATCGCGGCGCTGTTTCCAAGAGAGATTGTTATTGCTTCTTCCAGGACGCACGCCGCCGTCCCATCCCCAGCTGGGGTATGTGTGGATTCCCCTCCCCTCCCCCTCTCCCTCCTGTGAAAAACACAAAACCCCATTATTCCATGAGCCATTCTACGAAGTCAAGAATTACTCGTATTCAATACGTGTTTTGCTATATAAAGTATGCGGTTAGGGCGGTAAAAGGTTGATAACATTGCGAGCGAAAATTTTGATGAATATTCTAACATGAGAGGCATTAGTATATCTCGTATATTTAGAGAAAATATCGGGAGATCACAGACAAGGCGGAGATATTTTTTTGACAAAGGCCGTACGTGGGTTGTAGGGGGGCAGAGTTCCCCCCTGCAAGTTAGCATATTGAGTTACGACCTGGCCAAGGGTCTGTATGGGAGGGGCGGACAACCCCGTGGTCGTCGGTCCCTCAAGACTCGTCACAAATACGAATGTTGAGTCTCCAGGGTCGTCTGGAATGGTATCCGGAGTCGTAAATATCTCCGAGAGGTCGTCAGTGTCAAAAAGACGGGGTTCGTCAGTATGTCCGGAGTTCGTCCTTGTCTCTGGGGAAGTAGTCCTTATCCCCAGGATGCCACCTGTTGTCCCTGAGAGGTCGTATGTGTCTCCGGGGTTGTCATCCGTCGTCAGATGATGTCCGTCCCTCCAAAGACTTATCATATTATCCACTTAGTTTTTTTTCTTATCCTACTTGCTCTTTCTTCTCCTTGGATCATCTTTCTTCTTTACTGTTTGCCATCCTTGTTTTCTTGTGATGAAGTGAGAAACAAGAGGCAAGTTAGTTCTCATTTGCTATGAAAGTTTCAGCCATTTTCCTCTGTCTTCCTGAGGGTCAGTCCTCTCATACGTCTGGTATAAGGGTCAGAGAACATGTAAGAGACATCATGTAAGAGGGCCAGTCATCAGATATAATATCCAGACGCCTAGTATAGTGGCCAGGGATCTGGTATAAGGGCCAGACATTTGGTATAAGAGCAAAGCGTCTGGTATAAGGGTCAGGGATATGGTATAGGGCCCAGTCGTCTTGCAAAAGGGCCAGGTGTCTATTTCCAGTATTCCGGTTTAAGAAAACAACTTCCAAACGTTGCTGGAAATGTAATTCAGCTTTTTGTTACAACCATAGGGCTCGGCTTTTCTTGCCAGCTATGGAGCTTGTTTTTTTTTTTTCTTTTCCGCTATACGATTTAGCCTTTAACGTCAGCTATCGGAGTCTCTGCATTTTATGTCACTTATAGAACTCAGCCTTTCATATAAGCCATAGGATCCAGCTTGTTAAGTAAGTTATAGGACTCATATCTTTATACCAACTATATAGAACTGTGCATTTCGTGAGAGCCATATGGCTTAGCATTTCGTAAAGATGGCGACGGAAAATCTAACCTCTATCTTATATAAAGTATTGATGGCAACTATAGGAAAAGTTCAAAAAAACCTGTGGAGGTTCTGTATGTTCCCTGCAGCCCACATGGACAATCAATAAACAGAATCAGTAACTTTATTGTTACGTCCTAGTAATATGTGTTACTGAGATATATGTAACATGAGGTCCTAAGATATATATTACATAACAGGTGGTTCCTAACATACCTCATACATATCAGGAAGTCCTAGGATAATTATGTGTCATGAGGTTCGAAGATGCGTTCTATGCATCACCCCCCTCCTAATTGTCAGACCCCTCCATCATGATGAAAGACTATATATAAAAACAAAATATTTTAGAATCCATTAATTCTTATTTCACTTTCATAGGTAAAAATCTCGGGCTGATCGACATGTATTTCAGAACCAAATCTAGATAAAGTCGACATTTTCAGCCACCCACGTTTCATTACCATATCTGAAAAATCTATGTACGTAGTTATCAACTAAATATGACTACCATACGCACACACACACCAGCCTAAGCCAGGTACCCATTCATCGACCAGCCCCGAAGGGAGGACGAAGACCTGGGCTGGTAGTGGGCCGACTGCCGCGCCCTGAACTCGAACATGGCCGGGCCTGTGTGCAGTTCATCATAAGCGACGCTAACCAAGATGAGCGAAATGCAAAACACTTTAGTTCGGAGGCGGATTTACACAAGTTTATAATATACATTGGTGTATATTACAGCATATTAAAAGTAAACTGATAAGCGGTGTACTGATGATGTACTTTCAGTGTATTAGAGATGTATTTTATGCTATCATCAGAATCCCATTGGACTACATAGTTCTGTATGCAAATTGGGGGGCATTATGTATTTTTGTATGTAAATCAGGGGCAAGATTCCGTGCTGTAATGGGATGGGAAAGTAATATCAGTTCCTACTTGTAAATCCAGGTTGGAAAATGGTCAACTTAAACTTTATGATACAAAACAAGTTATTTTCTTTCTTGCAATCTTATAGTCTAATTGAGCACAACCTTTAAGCACAACGGCATAACCCTGTAGCAGCCCTTTGGGTATGACGGCGGGGCCTTTGACCTAACCCTTACGGGTAAGGTTCTAAGGCTATGGTGTTATGCATAAGGGAAGTAGTGTCGTTGTGTTCACGGGTCGTACCGCCAAGCTCCTGTGGTCGAATCGTCGTTCTTAAGGTCGAGCCGTCGTGTTCAAGGGTTTATGTGTATTTTTCCCTATAGAAGCTCAAATTGAATAACATGTACCAACCATAACTACAACTTTTCCATACGAAATATGAAAAATTTTCAGCCAACGTCAGCATTTTAATATTTGACGTCCAAGCCAAGAATCTATGATCGACATATTCAAAATTCCGGAAAAAAAGTAATTTGAATTCCAGTCTTGACATTGTGGGGGGAAAAGGTGGTGGTTGTGGAGCATGGGGTACCACTGACAGCATGTCTGTAGGGGGGTAACACCAACCGTATGTCAAGGGTACCAATGACAATTCGTTTCGGGTAACGGGTACCACAGACTGCGTCTGGCGTTGGGGGTATCACTGGCAGTACGTTTGCCGCTGGGGGTACCACTAACGCTCCGTCTGCCCCTGGAAAAAGAGAGAGAGAGAGAGAGAGAGAGAGAGAGAGAGAGAGAGAGAGAGAGAGAGAGAGAGAGAGAGTATGTATGTATGTGTGTGTGTGTGTGTGTGTGTGTGTGTGTGTGTGTGTGTGTGTGTGTAACAACAGCAGAATTTCTCCCGCCTTTATAGAGCTTCCCTTTTAATCGGTAGTAGTGAATGTTGAAGGCTTCAGCAGGAATCAGCAGCGAATCTCCTCGTTCCTGTATCTGTAGTCAGAGTCGTTTTGTAATCTTTGTTGCGTGTGTCTGCTGATGGATGCGAGAAAGACTCTGGCTTTGATGGCCATTCAGCAAAAGAGAACCAATAACCTTCGACATAACTTTCGTTATTTTAGGTCGTTAGGAGGATCAACGGGAAGGATAAGACTACTGACAGCGTTGAAGGGGTTAACACCTATACATAGCGGCAGACCTTGAGAGTAGATGGTTCCTGATATCAGAGTCCTTGAGAGTAATGGTATATGATATCGGTCTTTCAGAGTATGCGGTTTCTGATATCATTCCTTCCTTCCCATATATCTATCTATATGCCACCTGCTTGACCGAGAGATCGAGCGTATGTTTCTTTTTACCGTCACAAGTGTAGCAGTTAGGCCAGCAGACAGCCCTTTATACTGGTATCCGACACCCATTTGCGTCACACACTCTCAACTACTTAATTTCTTCCTTGTAGTTTGTGCGAAGTCATCGCTCGTTGTAATCAGAAGCCTTCCGTACGGCATCCAATCCTAAAATGGATCTGTTCATAGTCAACAGTTTTGAACAAATAAATACTGCAATTTTTGGGTACAATTTTTCATTAATTCCTTAAAGAAACGATGCCAAAACAGGTTATCACAAGGTCTGACAGGCTCATCAAGGGTCAAGACTTCATCACGAGGATCTTGTAACTGTTCGTCTCTATGTCTTGAGCCGTAGTGGCTTTGAAGTCTCACTGTTGCTCTCGAAGTTAGTCCTGAGCAACTTAGATCAGGGTACAGTAACTCTATTGCCCCACCTTCAACAGACTGAAGTTAAGTTCTATCCTTCGTATAATGTATGTGACAAATTGCTTCCACAGGCAAGAGAGATTCATATCCCTGATCTCAGAACAGCAGCGGAGGATGCAGCAAAGAACCAGAATAATATAAGCTGATAATTCTTATCAACTCTGGGAAGTCGAAAGCACAAGTGAATCGGACTGGCTCTCCAGCTTACACAGCTTCACTGAAATATTCAATAAAGAATTTTTTGATTCAGAAATTCTGATACATCTTTTAAAATGAAAGAAGGTCGTAAGCTGCAATGACATTCCGTCTGACCAACGTCAAACTGTGAGCGACCTTTGGCGAACATTGTACAATATATATAGTTATGATTGCTTCAGCAAATGTGTCTTCAAGCATATATATTATATATATATATATATATATATATATATATATATATATATATATATATATATATATATATATAT
>JAYMFT010182913.1:0-12016 GCA_038088735.1 Panulirus argus
ATATATATATATATATATATATATATATATATATATATATAAATCTTAGCCTGAGCCAGGTACCTGTTTTACTAAACAATCCCTCGGGATGGACAAACAGCTGTGACTGTGGACTAACTGCTGTAAACAGAATTCGAACCTATCTGCTAACTTGAGTTCACACTTTCCTATTTCCATGTAATTTTACCTATTTTTTTTTTAATGTATAACTGTTGTGTAATGAGGCAATTCCCCTTGATATAATTGAAGCTTTTATTATGGTGTGGCATCAGGGTCTCATCTCTAAGCTCCCCTCTTTTTGCTTTCCTCCCTCTCTTTGCTCCCTCATATCTAGCTTCCTCTTTAGCCGATCTATCTCTATGGTTGTTAATGGATCAGGTTCTCCTTTTTTCATCAACAGTGGTGTCCCTCAAGGTTCTGTCTCCTACACTTTTTCTCCATTTTATCCACAATATCCCTTCTTCTATTGCTAACCAAATGCACTTATACTCTGACAACTCAACACCGCTTTCCACCACATCCTTCAATTCCACTGCTTCTCTCACTCGATCTGCATCTCATCTCGACACACATTGCTCAATCATCTCAGACTTAGACAGGATATCTCAGTAGGGTAGACAAAATCTGGTTAAGTTTAATGTCTCCATGACCTAGTTTCTACCTATCTCTTTATTGAAAATTCTTCACAACTTTCCTATTGCCTTCAATTTTTCTATAATTATAACTCTTAACTCAGTGAACATACTTGATATTATTGTAGTATCCACTCTATCTTGGAAACCCCACATTACAGAAATAGCCAGGTCTGTCACTATGTAACTGGGAGTCCTGTTTAGATATTGAAATTTCTTGTCTTCCAAACGGTTACTTCATTTTTAAAATGGATTGAAATATCCTTGTATCGAGTACTGCTCTCATATCTGGGGTGGTTCTACCTCTGCAATCTTACTTAACAGAGTCGAGTTGAAAGTGATCCAGCTTATAAACTGTCCCAGGTTAACTTCAAATCTTGACCCACTTGCCCCATGCTGCAGTGTTGGTTCACTTTCTCTCTTTTATAGTTATTACTTTGGTTTTTGCTCCCGAGAGCAGGCTGCTTGTGTGCCCCCACCACTAGTTAGACCACACAATACTCAGCATGCTGCTACATCATATGACTACTGTGTGGCTGTTGATAAGTCAAGGCTGGGCCATTCTGATGTTTTTTCCTTAATCTTCAAAGTTTTGGAACTCTCTACTTTCAAATTGTCTTTCTGAGTAACTACGATTTGGCACTTTTAAAAGTCAGGCATTTCAAATCCTCCATACATCAATAAAGGCCTGTCCTTGATGTGGACTTTTGTCCATGATTGGAACCTGCAGCATAAGAAAAAAGAAATGAAAAAGTTTTCATAATGATTTGACCACATTATTATCTTATTACATACTCAAGAATACTAATGATTATGATAATGATGATAGTACAAATGATATTTTAATCACCATCACATACTCAGTGGTACTAATAGATGTGATAATGATAATAATACTAATGATATTTTAATCACCAAAATGTAAGCAGTAATACTACAGAAATTGTTTCTATATTCTAAAACTAAATAAATTTTCATTAGCTTGTGTTTATCCCAGAGAGAGAGAGAGAGTGGAAGCTAGTATAACAAAAAAATTTATGATGATATGAATGGGTGACAGAGGCCTTTGATAGCAGGAGAATGCTAATGACATTTATGGATAATTTTTGGAACCAAACATTAGCTGGGAATTCAAATGAGGATGGGAACCATGAAATCAATATTTGACCAAAGTGGTAGTGAAATGTGCATTTTCAGTTTATATTTATAACAGTTTAAGGGTTAAGGAGCTGGTTGCTGCACGGACCATGCTCAGGCCTTATAGCATCTCTGCAGTTCATCATGAAACTCCACTCTTGATACCCCTTGTTGCTAGGAGTTAGTGAATTACTACACAATACTTAAACATAAGAACTACTCTTTAGAGCAATTGAAAATTAGGTGGATCTTGTTTAGCACCAAAACCTCTGTGGGAAATATCTTGTAGTATCCAGGTATCTTACAGCCCCTCTCAGTAGGAAACATTTCTTCCTGGTACCAAGAGACTTGTTTTTGTGAACCCATTTACATGTGTTAGAGACCTTGAGTTTGGTTATGTAGCCTCCACAGTAGGCTTTTCTAGGAACTTTCCCTGGGAGATATTAGTCAGAGAAGCTTTTCGTCTGTTATGTAATATGTTTACCAGTGATACCTTACTCTAGATGAAGAGGGGTCTTGTGTGGCCTTGGGGTTACCACCATGGGACAGAAGGATCCTAGTGTGCCAAGTTGGCTTGTAGGGTACATTTTTTGCTGTACTTGGCTCTTTTCAGGAAGTTTTTCTTTAACCCTTCTTCTCCGTGTTGGTATACTGTCATGGCTTGTGGGACAAACCAACCCTAGAGAGAAATGTAAATCTTGAAATATGAAGAACACTTTTTCTTCAGGGCTGTGTCTCATGAGCATTTTCCAGTTTGGCTTTTTTTTTTTTAGGGCTGTGTCTCATGAGCATTTTCCAGTTTGGCTTTTTATTTTCCTTCCCCTTTCTCTGAAAAATCCTCTCTGACTGTCACTGTGTATGATCCGAGAATAATGAAGTGACAGCCGTGGGGTGACTGCATCAGTGCCAATTGGAGGTTGTTGATTAGTCAGAGGGAGAATCCACAACATAACTACCTAGCAGGTGATTAACGAAAGGTAGAGACAAATGCCTCACTAGTGAGATACAGGGTTAAGAGGTTTCTGTCCCTTTGAAGTCTGAGATATCTCTCATGGCTCACAGGATACCACACCAGAGAGAAACAGTTTTTCATACTTCAAAACTCACTTTTTTTATAGCTGTTACATGTTTATGAATGGATTACTTCATGTGTATTATATTCTTTGTGGTGCATTGGAGTACACATGTAATGATACAGTACTGTGTCTTTCAGGCAAGCTTTTGGTTCGAGAACGCATCAGTTTGCTGACTGACCCAGGCACCCCTTTCTTAGAGTTAGGACAGTTAGCCGGGTACCAGCTGTATGGCAAGGAGGATGTGCCAGCAGGTGGCATCATTACTGGCATTGGGAAGGTCTCAGGGTAAGAGTTATGTGGGTTGGGATAAAGTGATATATTTATTGGGAATGTAATTTGAGAGAAACAGTTACAGTTTTTAGAGTAGAATGATAATTTTCCAGTTATCCATTAAACAGTACATACTGAATTTTGAAAGAGCTTTCTTTCTTTGATAGTTTACTGTTTATCCAAATGATTTTTTAAAATTAACTTGTAAATGGCATGGCTCTAGAAATTTAGGAGGGTTCTCAGGACCGAGGTTCATCAAAAAATTTGAAATGGTATGTTATTCTTATTAGTCAATAGTAAATATCAAGAAAAGTTAGAAAAAAAAAATCAGGCAAACTACGCTTATTTGGTTTTGCACAGTCATTGAAACGTAGGTGCACTAGAAATAAGTGAAAGGGCCATATGGGGTATGGTGACAAACAGAAATAAGGTGAAGAGGAGATACAGTGAGCATTTTGAAGGATATGTGAATGTGTGTGATGATAGGATGGAAGGTTAGGGGTGTTTGGGTAGGGGAAGTATGTGAAGAAAGAGAGAGTCATGAAAAGTGGTTTAGTGAAAAGAAAAGAGATAGTGATAGCCTTGCATAAAATGAGATGTGGCTGAAGTGGATGGTATTGCTGTTGCTGCAGTTGAATTTCCCAAGAAATGGTAGATAGTGTCACTGATTACTTAGGATTTTCAGTGTATATGGATTATGGTGAGATGCCTGAGTATTAGCAGAATACTAAATGGACAAAAGTGAATGTATGAATTCCAGTGGTACCAGTTTTTTAGATGCACCTGTTAAGTTGTATGGGAGCTTGGTGATTGAGTTAGTGGTGGCTTGCACATTACATTAGACTTGGGAGGAACAGCATGGTTTCAGGAGTGGTAGAGGATGTGTAGATCAGGTGTTTGCTTTGAAGTGTATTTGTTTGAGACATACATAGGATTTGTTTGTGGCATTATGAATATATAGTGTGGGAGGAAAGCTGCTAAAAAGCACTGAGGATTTTTTTCGTGTTTGGAAGTAAGTAGAAAGAAGGGTTCCCGGTGAAGGTGAGTCTATGGCAGGGGTGTGTGATATCACCGTAGCTTTTGATCTGTTTATGGATGGGGTGGTGGTATTGGTGAATGCAAGGGTTTGGGGAGAGGGTAGGTCTGCAGTCTTTCAGGGTTTGGGAGGTGTACCAGTTACTGTTTGCTGATGACATGGGGTGTGTGTGTGTGTGTGTGTGTGTGTGTGTGTCATGATGATAGTCTCCTTAACTAGTGAAATCCAGTGCCACTTCTTAGCCTTTAGTGCCTCACCCCTAACAGGTCACTGGCAGAGGCCAACTCTGGTGCAATGTTCCTACTGGCTAAGTCTACCTAATGCTTCTGTCTAATATTCCTACCTTCTATTTCTACCTACTGTTCCTTTCTAAATGTTCCTGTTAGTTGGCAGCCAGTGGCCAGGGAGGTAAATTACCGCTACCAGTTTGGGTATCAGGAGGGTTAGTGACATCTAATTAGTGAGCCAGCATCTTAGTAGTTGTCAAGTTGCACTCCTCTGACCCAGGTAGCTGTCTTTTCTTTCTGCCTCACTAACATGTGGACTGCTGGCATTCTGCCATAACATACAACCTCTCCATGTCATATGTAACACTTGACTACACTTGACTCACTCAGCTCATTCTTCAAAACTCTAGATTTTCCTGTGGTGAGCTCTCTGTGCTAGCCATGCCTTTTGGCAAAATTGTTGGAGCAGTAGGTAGGAACATTTAAGCAGGATTATTAGGTAAAAACATTAGGGAGAAGTAGTAGGTAAGAGCATTAGATAGATGTAGTCATTAGGAACATGGGGTAGTAGCTGTGCAAACACTGCACTAGACTTGCCCTCAGCCAGTGGCCTCTTAAGGGTGAGGCACTAAAGGCTAAGAAACGGCACTGGAGTTCTTTAGTTATGGAGACTTTGTTGCTGTGGCCACCCCTTTGAGGTTGTTCCAGTTGGAACAGGCATCAGAGATATAGATAGAATGCTTTTATCATATTACCAAAAGGTAGGCTTGTGCATTGTGCTCACTGCAGGAAAATCTAGAGCTACACAGAATGAGTTGTGCAAGTCAAGTGTTGTCCAGTGTTATGTATGACAAGAAGAGATTGTATAATTGTGGACAGAATGCTAGTAGTCCACATGTGGGTAAGGCAGAAAGGAAAGACAGCTACCAGGGTCAGAATAGTGAAATTTGACATCCACTGAAGTGCTGGCTCACTATGTAGTGGTCACCAATCCTCCCAATAACCAGGCACGTAATAATGGTGATATACCTCTCTGGCTGTTGGCTGCCTACAAACTAATATCAACTAATTTTTTTTTTTTTTTTTAAATTTTGTGTTACATAAGTAGATTTTGATGTTGATTATATTAATTCCTTGATTATAGTGTGGAATGCATGATTGTTGGCAATGATGCTACTGTGAAGGGAGGGAGTTACTACCCTATTACTGTCAAGAAGCACCTAAGGGCACAAGAGGTTGCTCAGGAGAACAACCTGCCATGCATCTACTTGGTGGACTCAGGTGGTGCTAACCTACCACGCCAGGCTGATGTGTTTCCAGACCGGGATCATTTTGGCAGGATTTTCTGCAATCAAGCCATCATGTCTTCTCAGGGAATTCCTCAGGTGGGCTGCTGCATAGTTCAAGTCAGTTCTGAAAAAGAAATTAAAAAATCTGTTTTTGATGCAAAGCTGCAGAAGAATGTGGTTAAAATGTGGACTAATAGTATTTTTGAAACTTTATTGTGTAGTCAGTGTGGTTACATCATCTGTGTATGACTTACTCCAAAGTTTATTCTAGAAAAAATTAAGTGTGTGGTTGTGGTTGTGATGTGGCTAAAAATTTCCACAATGATCATCAAACTAGTGTATCATTAGAGATACTCCCATTGTCCTCATTTAAAGAATGTAAATTATAAAGTAGCCATAATTTCTGAGAATCAGTTGGACATGAAAGAAATTCTCTTTATTTCAGGTTTTCATTTCTTCCAGATGACTGTTATATTAATGCATTAAACATAGATACAAGCTGTATTCTTACATGCTGTGCTTATTGATTCAGAAGTTTGATGTCATGGTTACCCAGTGCATATGACTGAGGGAAACTTTAACGTATTTGTGTCAGTTTTAATTTCAGATCTTCTACTAAAATTTTGATGTATTCACTGAGTCTTGTACATGTTTATTCTTTTCATGTTAGATTGCTGTTGTCCTTGGGTCTTGTACAGCTGGTGGGGCCTATGTCCCTGCTATGGCTGATGAATCCATCATTGTGAGGCGACAGGGAACCATTTTCTTGGGTGGACCACCACTTGTTAAGGCTGCAACTGGAGAGGAAATATCTGCTGAAGACCTTGGTGGTGCTGACTTACACTGTGGGTAAGCCATAATGTCAAGTTACCGGCTAGTTTCCCATTTCATCAGTAGCATCCCCTATATGAGTAGATACCATGTTAGACAATGGTTGCCCACATAATGGAAAGTGTGCTGTATTGGAATGTTCAGAGTATGATTTTTGCAGCATAAAGATGTAGAGAAGTTCAGTTGGATGTCAATAATGAAACCTCGTGTATCAAACGGCTGGCTGTGATATATTTACTATAAGGCTTAAGAAAATGTACTTTCATACAAATTTGTGGTGTCAGTTCCCTAACTCCCATATCCTAAGACACCATGAATCTAACAGTCTTCTTTTTGATCACCAATATGGCTTCTGTAAGGTGAGATCCACTGGTGATATATTTTCTATAGTGCTAATGTCTAGTCATCATCCCTGAAAGATTTTTTGGAAGCCAAATGTAGCTGCTTCTGACATATCCAAAGCTTTTGACAGGGTTTGGCATTGGGATCTCATCTCAAAGCTCCCCTCTTTTGATTTCCCTCCATCACTTTGCTCCCTCTTATCCAGCTTCTTCTCTGGCAGATCTGTCTCTGTGGGTTAATGAATTAGTCTCCCTCCTCTTTCTCTGTCAACAGTGATGTCCCTCAAGGTTCTGCCCTGTCTTGTACACATTTTCCCTTTTTATTAATAATTTAATTTTTTCCACAAATAACCAAGTGCACTCATATGCTAACAACTCACACTATATTCACCCATATCTTTTGATTCTATTCATTCTTACCTCATTTGATCTGTATCTCATCTCAGTTCATCTTCCTCAGTAAACTCATACTTGGACATGGTATCTCAGTGAAGCAGACAAAATACAGTTAAGTTTAATGTCTCCAAGACCCAGTTTCTGCTCATCTTTCACTGCTCTCATCTCTCCTTTGACATTTCTGTAATGCCACCTCTTGACTTGGTGAACATACTTGCTATTACTGTTAAGATCCACTCTTTCTTGGAAACCCAACAATACAGAAATAACTAAGGCTGCCTCTAAGAAACAGGGAGTCCTGCTTAGATATCGAAATTTCATTTCCTCTGACCAGTTGATCCATTTATAGAAATGATTGATTCGTCATTGTATGGAGCACTATTCTCACATCTAAGATTGTTCTAGCTCTGCATCCTTGCTTGTCAGAGTTGACTTGATCTGCTTACACTATGCCAAAATATTGGCTCACTCTCCCTCTTCTATAGGTATTACTCTGGTTTTTGCTACTGAGAGCTGGCTGCTTGTGTGCCCCCACCACATGTTACTCTGCAAGCTGCTGTGTCACATGATTACTCTGTGGCTGTTAACAACTCAAGGGTGGGCCATTTTGATGATTTTCTTTCCCCACACCTCAAAGCTTTGGAACTCTACCTTTTCCTGTCTTTCCCAATAGATATGACCTGGCGCATTTTAAAAGACAAGTTTTTCACTTCCTCTAAAATTTGAAGAAGAGATTTTCAGTTGACAAACAAAATGTAACATCCTGTGGCGAGCCATGGTAACAGAATTGGATGCATCTGGTTTAGAGTTAAGATGTGTGTGCTTATTGGGAAGTTTTACTCATATGCAGGATTACTCACCGATAGTGTTAAAGATGACTTAATTGGGGACTGGAAAACAAGACAAAACTTTTTCTTGAATTTTCCTGACATTTTCTTTCAGTGTAGGTACAACTTGTATAAAGAAATCCTTCATCATATCATGAAAAAGTAGGTTTGCACATGAACAAAATTCCTCTGGTAATCAGGTTTAACCTTAAAATACTAGAGCTATGTTGTGATAGACATACATTTATTGTGTTGTTACTAATAGTTGACAATTAACCCATAGGTTGAGGAATTGATTTCCAGCAGCATTCCTGAGGAGTGTGAATTCTCCAAAGAAATGTGAAAAGGCAAAACCATAGAGTTCCATATCAGACATCAGTTACTTCTTGAAAACATCTAATAGCTGGGAAAAAGTATGAAGAAAAACAGAACAGTAATTATGATGTGATGTCTGTTGTATAGCATCAGTTTTTATAAGTATAACAGATTTTTGCTCCTTGCACTTATAATGATGAATGAACAAGAAAAAAAAAAAAAAAAAGATTTGAAGAGACACTAAGCATCCCCGCATTTCCAGCTGATGATCTTTCATCTATAGACATTGTACACTATCATTGTATAGTATTGTTGTATATTTTTTTTATGAACATGCAAGAGAGTGAATTGGAACAACATGGTTTGCTGGGTTGACTTGCTGTCACTGGACTGAACCAGAGCTTGTGAAGTGGCTGAGGTAAACCATGGAAAGTTCTGTGGGAGCTGGTTTTGGATAGGGAGCTGAGGTTTCTGTGCATTACTCTTGACAGCTTGAGTGTGGATGTGAGCAGATATGGTCTTTCTTCATATGTTCCTGGCTCTACCTTGCTGATTCTGGAAACTGCTATCATGAAAAAGAATTATGCATTATAGTATATAACACATGTTCAAAATAATCAACAAACAGTAAAAGTTACAAAACAATTCAAGGACCAGATTTAAAGGGATGCTAAACAGTCCTACACTCCCAGCTCATAAACATGTGAAAACATCGTATATGATAAATTTTTATTATATATTTTGATTTGTAAGGTGCACTTACACAGGATATCTTGACATCATGATATCCACGAACTTTAGAAGTAAGGGTGAAAACAAAGTAAAGAGAAACGAGAGGTGAAAAAAATCACTGCATTGGTGGATCTGGTCAGTTGCTGTTAAAGTGTGAGGATTAAGTCACCCACTGCATGGGGGCAGCACCTTATGGTGAACCTGATGCCAGTTTTGTTTAGGGGAGGGTTGGCAAACTGTATGGGATGAATAAACTGTTTTTTGATAGCTTTTGATTTTTGTTGTATTTGGTGAGAGAAGAAATTGTGTATTATGGCTGTCATTTTAAATTGTGTCCAAAGGGTTAAGAAAGACTTACTACTAAAGAAGAAGAAGCACTTTTAGATATTAATGTGTCTGGATAACAAGGTAGTAAGTCTGTTGTAGGTTGTTGGGTGACCCCACTCTTTTAACTGGTGTTTTTGAATACTCCCACAGGTGCAAGTGGCTTTGGATGAATGGGGTGCCTTTGCAGCTACTCTGGGCAGGAGTTGCAGGCTTCTGTGGATGAGTGCTATATGAGAGGATTAAATGATGAATTTTAAGAAGATAAGTCTTGATATTTTTAGAAATGGAAATTTAAACTATGAGTTAGGGCTGTGAGGTTGTGGAACCTTTAAGTGGGATGGAATGAAAGGAATGAAATCAGGCCTGTAGGGTGGTTATGGAAGAGAACATGTAGCATTATTAATAAAGGATGAACAGTTTGAGAAGACGTTTAATTAAAATTTGTCAATGCAAGATTGATAGATGTAAAGTTGAAGTATAAATTGTTAGAGATGAAATGGTGTACAAATGTGCCATATAATGGAAGTAAATTGAAGGTTAAGGATGCCATCTGGAGATAACTTGAAAAAGCAATAGAGGATGTAGATTCAAGGGATAAATTACATGTCATGGATGGGGCATGTAGTAGAGCGAGGGAGGGAGAGGTGAGTGTGGGGTCCCATGTGCAGACTACTGTGGTGAAAGATTATGAGGATAGTGTGCCTTAGTGGGCATGAGTGTTGTAAGCACATACTTCAAACTTAGAGACTTAGTAAAGAGAGGTTGATAAAGAGAAAGAGAAGGGGAGCAAATTGGAGATGAAAGGCTGGATTGAAAAAGGTTTTAACTGCTCAGGGCCTGAACATGTAGGAAGGTGTAGGGCATGCATGGGATAGAGTGAATTGGAATGATGTAGAATACAGGAGGCAACATGCTATCAGTGGTCTGAACAGGGGCATATGAAGTGGTCAGGGGAAACCTCATTGAGGACTGGATGTGGCTGTGGTTGTGGCGCATTACACATGACAGCGAGAGTGAATGCGAGCAAATCAAGCTATTTCTTTTTTCCTAACATTACATCATTAAGTAGGAACCTGAGAACTTGTATAGAAAAGTTTGATAAATTCACAGACATGGGAAAAGCAAGTAAACAAGAGCATGATTAATTATCTTTTGTGAAGGAAAATGATAGGTTGTGTGCATGATGTGGTGTCTAGGAGAGGTTTGGGAGACTACAAGTGAGTACATTGGAAAGATAGGTAACAGGAGACCTGATAGTCCATGATAAGGTTATCTGTCAAAGGATAGCAGTGTCCTGAGGTCTTAATCTCATTTGTAGTACAAGCAGGTTTATAAAACAGAAGGTTTTTCTGATCATATAAATATATAAGTAGGTTGATATTTTGTTGTAGATGGTATAGTGCCAAAATAAGGACCAGTTGATAAAATGTAAAAGGTAACAGTGGAAATGTTCAGGAATGAAAGGTGTAACATACCTTACAGGAGATACTATGTGAAAAGCTGAGATAATCCAGAGCAATTTAAGGTGAGGTTGAGATAATATAGAGCCAGTTTGATGCTGCTTTATTGGATGCTGCAGAGGAAGTGTTTGATAGATCATGTGTAGGGTGTGGCAAGATAAATACAGCATGTTGGAATGAAGATTTGAGAAAGGTATTGAAGAGAAGAATAAGAGTTTAGAAAGATGAGCTAAATCTCAGAAAATTGTGATAAATGGAAGACAAAGAGTGTGGAGTATAAATCTCTTATTTGAAAAGTTAAAAGGATGGTAAATATCAATAAAATGAAGGCAAATGAGGATATGTTAAAAAAAGAGTAAAAGGGAAAAACAAGCTATTCTGGCATTAAGTGAATAAGAGTAGAAGAGATGTGTGTGTATGAGTATATTAGACTATATGGGGGGAATGCTAATAGTAGAGTATGAAGTTTGAAGGGGATGGAGAGAATATTCTAAATAAAATTTTTAGTAGATGATGGTGAAAGACATATGTCTTTTCTTACAGCAGGAATAGAGATAAGGAGTAAGAGAAATTGTGTTGTGGGAGAAGAAAACATTACAAAGGAGGAAGTAAGGAGAGCAGTAAATCTAGTACAGAATTTAGATTAACCAGGGAGATATAAATGGATTGGTGAAGAAGATGAAGAGCAAAAGTGACGGTGTAATGGAGTGTGTCTGGAAAGTGTGTGTGTACACATGGAAAAGTGGTCAAGTGCCTGATGATTGGATTATAGATAAATAAGTATCCATAACGTAGATTGTGAGGTTTAGGGTGGGTTTCAGGTTTCAAGCAGGAAGATCTTTCCTCTCACAGTTTCTTGATAAGATTGCAGAGACTTTGAAGAACAAACAAAATGTTTCTGTGATTTACACAGACTTTGCAAAAGCATTTGATTAATGTGACCATTGTGTCATAGCACACAAAATATGTAAGAAGGGAATGACCAGAAAAATTAGGGGACAGCTATACAACTTTTTAACTAACATCACAACACGTAAATCATGCCATTTCAACACACCCTCTTCTGCTCTCTGAACCACACTCTTTTTATTACCACACATCTCTCTTACCCTTACATTAC
>JAYMFT010182924.1:0-12016 GCA_038088735.1 Panulirus argus
TCATCCCTCCCAATGCCCCTCGTCGTTCACCCCGACTCGCTGGAAAGAGTCAGTGTTCCGCTTGAGACTGTGCTACTAGCGTAAAGGGGGGAGGGAGGTGTGTAGATATCAAGTATCGGTGCTGCACATTGTAAGACTTCTGGCTGGATTTCAAAGTTACATTGTACCATGGTAACATTGCTTCTTTCCCACCAGGTATGCGCATTGCATGGCGAGCGGCAGTACCTGCTGATTTGTGACAAGCATCCGATGCTACCCGATGCTCTCACATTAGTCTATCTGTCTATTGTAAAAAAAATGGGAGTGTCAAGAACTTACAGTTTCAATTCATCACCCTTCAGTTCCATCACATCCACTTTTTTAATGTGCATCCCATGGTATTACTGATGATTGCACGCAAGCTGTTGAAATTCGAAATGCAAATAATGGCACAATTGTTTTATTATAAATTTTCTAAATAAATGAAATAAAGTGCATCATTAGAATAAGAGTGCTTTTGAAATGACACAAATTGTGGCATTGGAGTGCAAGTATTAAATGGAAGTTCAACTCGCTTTCACTTTAAATGACCTGTAAGTTACCTGGCCATAAAGGTCCTTTGGATGTACCTCCATCAAATCAGTTCCCCAAAGGTAAATCATCTCAGTTATAGTGAGGATTAAAGTTTGATCCCAAATTTAAGTATAACAGATACTAAGTACGGTATCTCACTTTCTTGAAAGTATTTTATTGCCACTTTCCAATAGGTCTTAATCAAGATTTCAAAACCAGGTTTAATCATATTTGGCTGCAAATCTCCTTATGGATTTGTATCATTCTTATATTTTAAAACATGTCTTTGTGTAGGAGAATGAAAAGGTAAAATTTCCCTTGAAAGATACTTTAGAGAAGGCCACAGATTATCTAAATTAAATTTATCTAAAACTGTCATATCCTAGCTTGATTCTCCAGCCCAATTTGAATTAAAAGAATATTCATCAGTATCTGTTAATCTACTTAATCATAGTGTTATCATCAAAGATTTATCTGTCCAAGCAAAGCTGGGAATTCAGTCCATGTGCCCCCTTGACTTTTGACATATATCAGCAATATATGAACACATTCTAATTGGCTGCAGAGTAATTTAAACTCTAGGAGGCATTCCATACCAAACTACGTAATTTTCCTTGAACCCTTAAACCTAATTATTATGTTAACTCTCCACTAAGGCTGTTCAAACATGTATGGTAAAAAATGAAAATGCACAAATATGTCCTCATGATGCATTTCTTCATTTTCTCATATCTGATGAACTTGAAAATGATGATGATGTACCTGATCATACTCATTCTCTTCAAAATGATAATGGTTATGAATCTGAGGAAATAAGTAACTCTGATGGAGACAGCAAAGTCAGACATGTAGCAGTACTTCACATTCATATGACATTAGTGAATGAAGTAAAGTGTATTGGAATTAGGTTCAGAAGAAAAATTATGTTCCTGATTTATTGGATTTTGATACCACACAACATCAGGGATCCAAGCTGTATATCCAATTACTGAGAATAGTGTCAATTACTCTTTTGAAATATTTTGTGATCCCAAACTGATGGATTAACTTGTGCTCTAAAGAAATATATACAATACACAGATGGTGAGAGATGTGGAACCTGCTAGAACCTCTTCAAGGAATAAACAGAAAAATACATATGTTAGTGAAATGTTCGTGCTTCTTGCATTACCTATACTTATGTACCACATATTTTTAATCTCATCCATCCAACATGCATTTACACTTTTATATCTCAACCTTGTATCAAACTACTAATTTTACAGCCTTTAAAAGTACTTCTCTAAATATTCTAAACACCTCATTCACACCTGACTGCATCCCAACATTTATGGCAATATCATCTAAACTTTGTCACCATTCCTTCATACTCCTCCTTGCATTCTTTCTGATTCATCTTCTCCCTTGCCAGCATTTTACCATTCCATTCTTCCATATACCATACCTCAACTTCTTCTTGATCCTCACCTTCTTAAGAATTGCAAAATAATCAAAATCTCCAAAGAATCCTCTCACAACTCTAGCCTCCAGCATAACCTTTCATCCACTGCCACATAATCAATCAAACCCATTTGTCTTTCTCTTTCATGATTTCTGATCCACGTATATCTGTGAATCATCTTGTGCTGAAAAAAGGTGTTTGCAAGGAGTAAACTACTCTCAGCACAGACATCCACAAAATAACTTCCATTCTCGTTACCAACTATCTCGTCAATTTCATCACATCCCACATATCCATTCATTTCACCCATTACAAACATCTTCCTCTCCTTCTCAAACTCATTTATACAGTCGTTTAAAATTTCTCCAGAAATGCTACATTTCATCCTTACCTTGTACAGTCTTTATATTTGAAAGGTGCATGTAAATATAACTATGTATTCTTCACAATTCCAACCTTTCCTTTCCCCCACACTATCCTTGATCCATTCCATCCATGCTTTGTATCATCCTTCCATACTCTCTGCAATAGCACATCCTTCTTTCCCTCTTCCCAGGTAATTTTCATTCATTCCCATCCATACCAATCCTCCTATCATGCCCTCCCACAACTTGTATTCATCAGTTCCATTTTCACTCCATACACCGTGCCTCATGATATGGGTTTTCCCAATCCCAGCACAATAACTTTTCACATTCTTCACAAGCTCCCTCCTTTTACTCTCACTAGTCATCTCATTAACATTCAAAGCCATTATCCTCAGTTGCTAATCCCTTTTACTCCCTGGCATAACTAGGGGACTCACTCCATTGCCATTTCTTAATCTTTAGAGCCTCATCCTAGACAAGTCACTGGCAGAGGGCAATTCCAGTTGTAAACAACTATAATTTTACAAACACTAACTACTAAAAGCCTATGAGATCAGATATGCTGTGGAAGAGACAAAAGAGGCATATGGCAGATTGCTTGAAAGGAATGTACCAATGAAAGTTCAGTAAAGGAAGAATGAAGAATATAAGATGTGTAAGCAGAATGTTAAGAGGCTGATAAAGGAAAGCAAAGAAACAGTTAATGAAGATTTTGAAAGAAAGTGGAATGAAAGTTTTATGGAAAATAAGGAACTGAACTGAATGGCGGTGAAAAAGGAATGTGGTAGATGTAAGTTTGGAAATACATATGTGAGAAGTAAGGGAGTTGCTGAATCAAAAGAAGGAAGTGAAAGGAAGACGGAAAGAGTATTTTGAAGAACTGATGAATGTGGGAGAAGGTGAGGTAGCAGTTGTTACAAGCATGGATATGGAGGATGGAAGGAACAGGATACAAATGCAGGGGCCTATAGCAAGAAGGGAGGTAAAAAGGGCAATAATGAGGTTGCAGGTAGGAAATTCACCTGAAGTGGATGAGATTATAGCTGAAATGTTGAAGTAAGGAAAATAAATGCATCCACATACAGTGGATGAATATGATATGTAATTTAGCATTGAAGCATAAGTGTTATGCCTGAGGACTAAGTTAAAGCTTTTATTGTTCCTTTATTCATAGGAAAATTTGCTATCAGTGTATGAAGCAATTATAGCTGAATAAGTCTGCTAAGTACACCAGGAAAAGTTTATGCAAGAGTGTTGACTGATAGAGTGATGGAAGTGACTGAATGCAGAATAAGGGGGGTGACTGATAGAGTGATGGAAGTGACTGAATGCAGAATAAGGGGGGAGCAAAGGGGTTATAGAGAAGGTAGGGGATGAGTGGACCAGATTTTTGTGATAAGAATGACTGTGGAAAAGTCTCCAGCCAAAGGTGAAAAGCTGTATGCAGCGTTTATGGATCTGGAGAAAGTGTATGACACAGTCGAGTGAAATGCTTTAAGGGATGTGTTAAGGATATATGGGGTAGGGTACAAATGTTGGATGGAGCAAATGCATGTGTAAGAGTGGATGGAGAGTGGAGTGAACGTTTCGGTATACATGTGGGTATGAGGTAATGGCTGCGTAGTGTCACCATGGGTTATAAATATATGTATGGATGGAGTGATAAAGAGAGATGGAAGTAAAACCAAGAAAAGGGGGTGCAGCAATGGAATGTGGTGGTGAGATATGTATCATGGCAAGTGAGTAACATGTTTGTGAATGATACTGTGTTGTTTACTGAGAGTGAAGAGGAATTGCAGAAAGTCGTAAATGTGCTTTATGGTGTGTGTAAGCATTGGCGACTGATAGAAAATAACTGATAGAAAATGTGAGTAAAAGTAATGTTGTTTGAATGGAAACAGTGAAAATATAGACTTTGCAAAGCCCTGTAGAGTATGAGAAGAAAATAAACTGAACTGTGTAATAGATATGGGGAGGGGAAGAAAGACTGGAAGAGGTGACAGAATTAAAGTATCTGGGAGCATTCTTAGGTAAGTTTGGTGATACGGAGGGAGAGATAAAGGAGAGAGCAGTACAGAGTAGAAGAGTCATTGGGTTCCTTCACAGAATAATGAAGGGTTCAGGTGTAAATATGGAAATAAAGAAAGGATTAAGGGACAGCATAATCCTTCCAACCCTGTCCTATGCAGTCAAAACATGGACATGGGGTGAGTCACAGAGGTCAAGAATCCTAGCTATGGAAATGAGTTATCTGAGAGAAGCATGTGGTATGACTAGATGGAATGAAGAAAGTAATAAGGGCTTGTATGAAATTTGGTATGACAGGAATGCAAAGGGAATAAATTGTTGAGTGATAGAGTAAGTAAAAACAATACTTTGAGGTGGTTTGGGTATGTGGAGAGAATGCAAGACAGGGAATTTACAAGGAGAGTATATGATAGTACAATTAAGGGGGTTGGTGTGGAAGGAAGACCACCTGTGACAAGGAGAAATAGAGTGGAAGAGTACAGGAGGGAGAGAAAAGAGGAAGAATGCATGGAATGGTGTATGCAAGGGAAGCATGTAAAGATAAGTGGAGACTCTTGATGAAGCCACCCCTTCAATGGAAGTTCCTGGAGGGAACAGGCATCAGACATATATATAGATGGACAGACAGATGGCACATTTACATAAAGGTGATGAATTTAATTCTATGAACACAAACCCTCTTAATCATAAAGAAATTAATGGGAAAACTATGTCATGTGTGCTAAATGCCAGGTTGTTTTATGCTTTATGTTTTATGTTTTATGCTTTGAAGGATTTCATACATTTCATACAAACTACTAATAGTGTAAATTAGATCAGTATAATGAGAATCATATGTGATGTGAAATCATCAATGTATACAATTTAGTGTGAATCATGACACAGTAATTATTAGCATAAGCAAAAAGTGAATGTATTATTGAAATTATATCATTACATCTGTTCCCTACCTACCACAGTTTTGATTATACATACTTAGAATACTGTATACCATTTATCAGCCATGGCATCAAGGTTTGAGTGTCCAAGGTTTTCCATGACACCAAAAATTTCTTTTAACAAACTGTGCAAGCGTCACATGACCACAGACTGCTTGTAACCTAGCCCAACGCCACCATTGCTAGGAGGAGGTTGGAAAACTGTCATAACCAAGTAGTGTTGCTAGTATGATTGTTTTTATGCAGTGTAGCATGTTGGCTGCTTTGTGGGAATATGGAGGTGCAGCATCAGGGTGTGATACTGCCATCATATTATTATTTTACTGTTTGTACATCATTTCTTTGTCCTTATATACAATAAGCATGTTCTTTTTGAAGCTTAACATGCTTAATTTTTAACCCTAAAGTGATCAGTGAAAGATTTACAGCATGTTTCTTAAGAGGCACTCCTCCTGACCCCACCTCCCAAACTTCCCATAGGCCATGTACCTAGTCAACCATGGTTTTGCCAAGCATGGGGTCTTCCAAGAATGTACTCCCAGAGGTTGACAAGGAACTCATGTAGTAAAAAGAAAGGAAAAAATAATTTACAAGGAAGTCAATTCACAACATTTCATCAATGACTGTGATAATTACTATAAACAATGTGAATATTTCTTTCTCTCTCTCTCTCTTTGCAGTGAGCACTTTGCACTAACCCTGGCATTATGGCTATATCTTATGCCCTTCAATTCAACAGGAAAAAATTTCTCCATTTTGAAAATTCCAAAAATATCAGTCTTTTGGGACAATGATATAATAAATGAACACTCTACAAGAGGTTAAATGGACAATGAGAGCTCAAAGGAGTGTTTGTCAAAGACAACTGGTAAAAGGCAAAACATGAATCAGATCTGGCTAGAGGGAGGAGCAAAACCCTTGTCTAGCCTAAGGAAGGTGAAAGTAGCAAGTAGGTTGAAAGTTCACTAAACAAATGCAGAAAGCCTGGTGGCAAATGGAAAGGAACTGTACAACTAATTATAACCCCAACATTGTGGAAGTAAATTAAAGTCGAACCTGATCTGTCCAGATGGGTACATGGCAGCAAGGAAAGACAATGAAGATTAGAGAGTAGGGATTAGGCCTCTTTATAAAGTATTCCATTAAATTCCAGGCAATATCAATAAATGGCACCTTCAGACACCACATAATGGGAAAGATTAATGTGGGTAAGAAGTGTACAAAAGTACTATTAGTTTACAACCCTCCAAGGCATTGCAATCACCCATAGCAGATGTACATTGTGAAAAATGAAGGAGCAATACAATATGGATAGTGAAGAAAACAGCAAGACACTCCCTCCAAAAAAATAATACAAGTATCAATAATGGGGGATTTCAGTTACAGCTAAATAAAATGAGAAAATTTTGACTGGATTCTCATAAGAGATATAAATCCCTCAAAGTTGTATTGGAAAGCTTACCATACCAGCCCATTGCTAAGCATACAAAACTAGGAAGGATGATAAACCATATCTACCTGACCTCGTCTTTAACTGCAATGAGAGGCTGAGGGCTACAAAGCTGCCCATTATGGAGGTAAGTAGAGAGAAGAGTGATCTAATAACAGCCTTCAAGTTTTTTAATCAGCAATACAATATTGACAGTAAACAGCTCTTTACGAGATGCAGCACAGGAGTAACCAGAAGCCACAACAAAGCTTGGCAAAAAGTTACTTAGAAAGGATGTTACGAAATACTGGCTTAGTGTCTGGGTGGTGGATAGTTGACATAAATTAATCAAACAGGCTGGGAATACTAACAGTTCATTAAGGTTTAAGGGCCTACTTGATGGCCTACAAAGTTCTGATGATGGGGCCTTATGAGTGTAGAACTCTTTCCCCATATTGTATAAATAGGCAATTAGAAATAGGTGATTACATCCCGATTTACTGAGATCCAGCATTGCGTTTCACTACCTGACTGTGATGTCACCAAGTGGCAGGGAACTCAAGGATACAATCAGCCTCTTCATTAGCAGAAAAAGTGTAACCAGACCCACTGAGGAATTTGTTATTGTCATAATGGTAATTACACTTTTCTGAAATTGAATGTGCATTATGAATTTCTGTTTATGCTAAAGAATAATGATTCAGAACATTACTTGATTCAAAAGCAATGTTTACCACTACTATTATTTTTAACCTAAGAGCATTGTTTTATTGAAAATAGTGGTTGAGTTTTTCTTTAAATATAAGTAGCAACTGTGAGTTCAAGAAGTTGTAATTGTTATGCCTTTGTTTGTCTTGATAAAATGTGAATACTTCACTTGTCACTAATTTTGGGAACTCAGCGAATACACAGAGAGACAATGTAAGAGATTTAGAAATGATATGGCCAAAACATCTTAAAACCCTTGCACTTTAAAATCTGGCACAACACTCTTGCTTGTGATGTGATAAATCAGTGTAATGTTATAGTAATGGGTGGTATCCAAAAATCACACGAGGAGTGGTTTAAGAATGGGCTGGAAGGGAGGTTGTTCAATACATGTCAAGTCATCTGTGTGTTTTGTGTGTGTGTGTTTTGTCATGAGTAGTTTCCTGGTGATGGGTTTTGGCATTGTGGGCAGATGTCCTTTGGGAGTCCAGAGTTGGGGTTAATATCACTAGCTTGCATTAGTTGTTAGAAATGATAGCCGAGTTAAGTGTCTGGGCTCAACATATGGTTTGGCACAGTAACCAGGGACAGCTCAAGGCTGTGCTCAAGACTGTCTGTGTTCATATTTCAATACAGTAACTTAATACAAATCAACAGATCATAACTTTATATACATGAAACTAAAAAACATAAACAGACGCACAATCAACTTTGAAGACCATTAACAGTGTCTCAAGAGAACACTTTACACTTAATTTTTTCCTTACATAAAGTGATGGTGCCCATGTGGAAATATATCCAATCATATCTAACTCTAACCTGCAAAGCCATATTCCTGGCAGAATGAGTGAGCATATCAGCCGACTGTGATCCCCGGTTAACCTGTCTGCAGATGGAGCCCATGTTGTTAACATTCACTTGCACACGTTCAGCCAAGCGATTTTTTGAGTCCACAAATAGGTTCTTAGCGCTGGTACTAGACGCAGATGCCATGACAGCTTAGAACCTGTGTACATCAAAAGGACAGCAGTGCTTCGATAAAAGGAATCAGGAATCATTGTGTATGGATGATCTAACATTACTACATTTATGGTTACTCAGTAGTCATTACATTGTTTTGAAATAATTATTAAACTGTGATAAATTTACTGATTTCATATTTTATTGTTTGCTAATTATCACAGATTCACTAACAGTAGAAAGACAGTACAAAGCCAACCTCAATATTCCACCAAGAAACCCCAAACTATAATACTCTATTCTTTTGTCTAACTTTTCCCCATACAATTTAGTTAGATCCAATAAAAATACTGTTGTGTTAGACAATATTACACAATGGATGAAGGATTTTGACATGCTATGGAGCCTTGCTTCACAATGGTTGCCCTCCTTTCCTTAAGTATACTTCTCAACAGCATAAAACAGAGTTTACAAGGTAGAGTACAGTTTACTGGCTTTGAAAAGGTTATAATGCTTCTCAATTATTTTTCTTGTTTTGAGAGTAATTACCATATAGAACAGCCATCATATTAATTAAGAAATGTGTCGCTATCACACTTAACAGCACTACTGAGACAACAGGAGTTTTGGTGTTCATTTTGAAATCCAGAAAGATAGTTTATTTGTTGGATTTCCTCATTATAGCAGAAACTCTCTATAGAAAAATCCTAATGTGTTTTCTCAGAACTTTTATAAACAGAGAAGTGTTGGAATATATGAAAGTCTTTGCTGTCGTACTAAAAACTTAAAATATTGATAAATAGTCAATAAAGGATATTCTCTTACTGCATGAGGTTACACCATAAGTGAAAAATTACCTTTGGTGAGGCTATATAATTGGAAGTACAACTTCATCAAAGAACTTCTCACTCTAAAGGAGCCCACATTTACCTGCTACTGGAAGTAGCACAGCCTTGGACTGTAGCAGTATCTAGAAAGAGGTCGTGATTAACATCCCCAGAGGATAGAGGGGCCTGCATGTCACAGAAGGTGACTAAAGGGGGGCAAGATTGGAGGACTGAAAACCCTCCCCTCCTTACATTTTAATTTGTAAAACCTGGAACAGAAAAAGGAGCCAAGTGTTGAATGCTCATCCTCCTCAAAGGCCCAGGTTGGGGTGTCTGAATGTATGTGGATGTAACCATAATGAGAAGGGAGAAGGACAAATTGGTAATATGTTTATGGAAAGGAACCTGAATGTTCTAGCTCTAAGTGAAACAAAGATAAAGGGGAAGGGGGGGTGAATGGTTTGAAAGAATCTTGAGTGTAACATCTGGAGGTAGTGTGCAGGCAAGAGATAAAGAAGTTGTGGGAATGTGTGAAAGAGTGTAAGGAAGTGAGCCCCTGACTGATGTGGATAAAAAAATGAAAGTGAATTTTGAGAGATGAGTTTTATGCACCTGGAAACAAAGGGACTAAGGAAGAGGGTCAAGTGTTTTGGGAGGAGCTAAGTAAGTGTGTCTGCAGTTTTGATGCAAGGGATCAAGTGTTAGTGTAAGTGTAATATGAATGCAAAAATTGAGTAAAGTGGCATTTGAGAGCATAATTAGGGAATATGGGTTATCCAGTGTTTTGAATGAAAATGGTGAACAGTCTGTGAAGCTGTGAGCTGAAAAAAGACTGGTGACTGGGAATACTTGGTTTAAAAAGAGGACATACATTATGTATATGTGAGTGACTTTCATTGTATATATGTCTCATGTTGAGGTGCCCAAGGACTGACAATGCATCTATAGTGCCACTGTGTAAAGGGAAGGAGGATGAAAGTGAATGTTCATATTACTGAGGTGTACATTTGAGTGATGACTGAGGGGATGGTGATGTGCACAGCAATTCAGATTGGAGAAGAAGAATGTGACTTATGGAGAGGTAAAGGATATGAGGATCAGGTGTTTGCTTTGAAAAATGTGTGCGAGAAATACTTAGAAAAACAGAAAGACTTATATGTGACATTTATCGATCTGAAGAAAACGTATGATAGGGGTGATAGACATGCTCTGTGGAAGATGTTATGAATATATGGTGTGGGAGGTATGGTATCAAAAGTTGTAAAGACAGAAGCTGTTATGAATATATGATATGAGAGGAAATCTATTAGAAGTAGTGAAGAGTCTTTATGAAAAGAGTAAGGCATGTGTGTGAATAGGAAGAGAGGTTGACTGGTTCCATGTGAATGGGTCTGCAGCAGGGACATGTAATGTCATCATGGCTTTAAAATCTGTTTGCAGATGGCAGGGTAAGGGAGATGAATGGAAGGGTCTTTGAGAGAGCAGCATGTCTGTAGTCTGTTAGGTGTGTGTGTGTGTGTGTGTGTGTGTGTGTGTGTGTGTGTGTGTGTGTGTGTGTGTGCATGCGTGCTTGTGTCAACTGTTGTTTGCTGATGGCATTGCACTTGTGGAACATTCAAGTGAGGAACTGCAAAAGCTGGTGTCTGAGTTTGGGAGGGTGTGTAGAATGAGAAAGTTGAGAGTAGATGTGAATAAATGTACAGTTATCAAGTTTACCAGTAGAAAGAGACATGTTAGTTGGAGTATAAGTTTGAATGAAGAGAACCTGGAGGAAGTATAATATTTTAGATACCTGGGAGTGGACACGGCTACAGACGGAACTATGGAAGCTGAAGTAAGTGACAGGCTGGATGAAGGGACTAGGGTCCAGGGTACATCAAGAAGAATGTGGAAAGAGATGTCATTGTCTGTGAGGACAAAGATGGGCATGTTTGATGGAATAGTAGTCCCAACAGTGTCGTGTGGATGTGAGGCATAGGCACTATGTGAGAAAGTGCAGAAAAGGTAAACTGTGATGGATATCATAGGTTTGAGGACAATTCATGGTGTTCAGAGGGTTAAACGAGCAAGAAATGATAGGGTAAGGGAGAGGAAAAGTAATAAGAAGAGTATGGTAGAGAAAGCTGAGAAGCATGTACTGGTATGTTGTGGACACATGGAGAGAATGAGTGAGGAGTGGTTGCCAAAGAGGGTATATGTTTCAGAAATGGCAGGGACAAGAAGGGTAAAACTTGGAAACCAAATTGGAGGTGGAATGATGGAGAGAAAAAGGGTCTGAGTGCTTTAGGAGAGCGTAAGGTGTGCACAGGATAGAGTGAATTGTATCAATGTTGTATACAGGGGCTAACATGCTGTCAATATAATGAACCAGGGCATATGAAGCCATTAGGGATATCATGAAAAGGTCTGTGGGGCCTTATGTTGTTTGTGGACAGGGAGTTGTGAGTTTCATGAACAATACACAATAGCACTAGACCCCCCCTCCCATCCAAACCATTGTAGCTAACCACAAAACTTCAAGTAGAAATAAAAAGCTTACCCATGTCTTACAATTCAGCAACCTCTACTTACATGTTCCCCCTTCCCCAACATATATAACACTGACAAAATGCATAAACACTGAAATAACCTAACAGGCATGAAACAAATGACCTGGGCAAAGTCCTGGAATACATATTCATATATATATGCATGTGTGCATGTATGTATATATGTGTGCATGCGGGGGGATGGGGTATTTTTCTTCGTCTGTTTCCTGGCGCTAC